>PVLC010031784.1:0-18564 GCA_004027655.1 Graphiurus murinus | reverse complement strand
GTCAACTCAAGGTGGATCAAGGACCTGGAAGTCAGACCGGAGACCTTGCAGCTACTTGAAGAGGGCATAGGACCAACACTTGAACACATAGGCACAGGTAAAAACTTTCTCAACAAGACCCCAAAAGCACAAGCAGCTCAAAGGAAGATCAATACATGGGATTGCATTAAACTGAAGAGCTTCTGCACAGCAAAGGAAATTATCAAGAAACTCAACAGAGAGCCTACAGAGTGGGAGAAATTTTTGCCAGTTACACTTCAGATAGAGGTCTAATATCTAGGATATACAAAGAACTCAAGAAAATCACAACTAAGAAAGCAAATAACCAAATATCAAAAAATGGGCAAAGGACCTAAATAGACACTTCACAAAAGAAGAAATACAAATGGCCAATAAATGTATGAGGAAATGTTCCACATCATTGGCAATCAGGGAGATGCAAATCAAAACTACCCTGAGATTTCACCTAACTCCAGTCAGAATGGCAATCATAAAAACATGAACAACAACACCTGCTGGTGAGGGTGTGGAGAAGTGGGAACCCTAATACATTGTTGGTGGGATTGCAATCTTACGCAACCACTGTGGAAAACAGTATGGAGGATCCTCAGACAAATGGGAGTGAACCTACCATATGACCCAGCAATACCACTACTGGGTATATACCCAAAAGAATGGAAACAAAACTATCAGACTGATGCATGTGTATCTATGATTATAACTGCACAATTCACAATAGCCAAACTATGGAAGCAGCCAAGATGTCCATCCACAGATGAATGGATTACAAAACTATGGGATATGTACACAATGGAATTTTACTCAGCCATAAAGAAGAACAAAATCATGTTCTTTGCAGGGAAATGGACGCAACTGGAAAACATTATGTTAAGTGAGATTAGTCAGTCACAAAGAGTAAAGAAGCATATGTTCTCCCTAATATGAGGATGCTAGGGAGAAGATGGGGCATAGGAGGGTCTCCAAATGAAAAGGAGAGATCCTCGATAAGCAAAGAAGTTGATTTAATTGTAGTGAATGCATGGGGCAGAGGGACACCCTAAGGCATATGATGTACTTACACAATCATATCAAGGTCACTCACTGAACTGAACCTGAGGGGTAGGGAGGGGGAGAGAACGGGGTGGGAATTGGGGAAGGGGTTCAAATGAGAATTGTGTGCAAATATGTTGTTAACACCTTGTACTTAACAAAGGTGTATGCTATATTGCACAAATTACTACAATAAAAAAATTAATTAAAAAAAGACTGCACTATCACAGGCATCTTTTGTGATGCCATGTCTTGTGCCCACTATATCTTCCAACAGGGAAGCTAAGGCCTTCAGCTTCTTTTTAGGAGTCCATTAAAATGTTCAATCATTCCAGCTGCTTGGGGTCAATAGAGAACATGCAACTGCAGCAGTATCATTACTGGGGACCTGCCAAGTTCTATGCCCCAGAACATGATGTATAGTAGCCACTTGCCAGAGGCTCCATTTTCACAGGTCTTCCCACATATCTTTGCCTCATAATGTGTGGTGCCCAATCAACCAGTCTTGTCCTGTCCATTGGAGCATCTATAAGGTTAGTCCCTGATAGACTGCCCAGCTATCTGTATAGTCATACAAGGGGCCACTCTCCTTCAGGAGAACTAACCATACCACTTGGAGCTCAGCCCATTGGCTAGAGCATCCAGCAGTGGTCACACATGGGTGACTGCCTATGACAGGAGCCATCAAAATGAGGAAGACTCCTGTCATAGAGACTCTTCCTTCCTCATAAGGACTTGGGGTATCTCCTACATCTGTGAGTTCTGAAACTTCTGTAGGTATTGAGACTTTGTCTTTTTCATAGAGACTTGGGGCATCACCCACTTTTGTGAGTTCCAAGGGAGTTGCTGCTCAGAAATTCACTGGCCCAAACAAAGCTTTCCCTTCCACATAGGGACTTGGGCTATCTGCCACTTCCACAGGTTCTAAAGGGGCTCAGAAGTATACTGGCCCCAACAAAGTATGTAAGTGTTTAAAGAGCTACTGGAAACCCATGCTCATTGCTCTAAGTATGCATCCCACTTTGTCAGAGTGGGCATTTGGGCTATCCATGTTCAAGGAGTCGGAGTCCAGTACCTCATCCAACCTTCAATATGGTAGGTGATTTGTACCATCACTGACCCATTACCTGTAATGTGGACAAACTAATAGGGCAGCATATATCTCTGCCCTTGTCCATAGCTGTGACCAAACCCCAATCAGGGTATTCCTACCCAGATACATGTGTAACTGTTTGACTGATCCTAGTCTATCACTGCTTTGAGTATTACCTGTCTTAACCTGAAAAGAAAACTTCAAGAATTTGGCAGAATACCCAGGTCCCTGTACCTTGGCTTCATTAACAGCCCATCCCCATTCCTGGAGAGTGGCTCAAAGACTACATGCAGCTGATTCTAACTCTGTAAAAAAAAATCAGAAGTTAGCATATCATCAACATAATTGTACAACCGTGCAACCTTCAAGGGGCCAAATACTGTGCTACCAGACCATTACACAAGGTCTATGCAGATATGCCCAGGGCAATACAAGAAAGGTCCACCAGTGTCCTTTTCAGATAAAAGCAAAAGTAAACTCTTCTTGGCTTTCTGGAGTAATATCAAGGGAGAAAAAGACATTTTCCAGTCTACAACATAATGGAACTGTCCCAGTTCATGTGACACATGATCCATCAACGCTGAGATGTTAGGTACTGCTGCATGCAAGGGCAGTGTTACTTTATTTAGCTTCCAATAGTCCTCTGTCATATTCTGGAAACTGCTGGGTTTTTGCACTGGTCACATGGGAGAGTTGAATGGGCTATGAGCAGAACAGATTACACTGCCTCTTCTAGCTTTAGTATCATTAGTCCAATTTCCTCATGCCCCCTCCCCTGGTAATTTGTACTGCCATACATTCACAGTCCTTGTGGTTTGGACAATTTGGAAAGAAGCATGATGGGGATGTCCTCTATTAATAGTCTTTGCCACACATACCTTTATCCAGAATTCTCTAATAGTTATTGGCACAGTCAATCCCTGTAACACATCCACCCCTAGGACATATTCAGCTATGGGGTACGTAGATACATACCATGCTGTGTAAAAGGCAAATGTCCCGTTCCCAAAGTCATCAGAGCATGTCGAACTCTAACAAGGCAGCTTCCATAACCCTCTGTGGCAGCCCTAGATCCCATAAACTTGTCCAGATTGCAGAAAAGGAAGGTACTGTTAGCTCTGATATCAACTAGGGCCAGGATGCATTGCACATTGCAGAGACCAATAAATAGCCCATTTCACATGCGTCCTCGGGTAGACTGGTTTTCCCTACTAATCGGGTACCTGGGCTGAGTCTAGTCTAGCTTCCCTTCCTGCTGGCCACTGCCACTGTGGCAGTCTACAGCATGTGCTGTCAACAGGTGTCCTGACTTGCTCCACACAGCCCTGGGCTAAGCCTGCCTCAATCATATTGAATTTCTGAAGCCCAGGGCTGCTGTACTGGCATCCCCTCCCTGGACCAAGCCAGCTTCTACATCCCTGGAGTCCAGGCCTCTGCAGCTGCAGCCAGGAGGATCCACCAGGCCCGCGGGCTGCTATTGCACCCCGGAAGGTGTGGCCCCAGCACTTTTAAAGCCTTCCTCACTTCTTCTCACTAGGATGTACCTCATCCCATCCTCTGGTGGGATCTATATCACCATATATTCCACAATCAGGAACTACAGGGAGGCCGGGGGGCACATTCCCTCCACCCTGGGTTGTTACTCCCAGGGATGCTACTCTTAAGGGGCATTGAGAGCACTTACTTCATCCTGCTGACTACACCAATTGTCAGGGACCCTGACGGGGGCCAGCTGTGGTTGTAGGGTAGGTTTCAGTGGTGATATCCCCAGCCAAAACAACACAAATGGAGTTTCCATCCAGAGAACAAACAGCAACTTTATTTACAGACCTGTTCCTTATATAGGGTTCCGGACAAAATAGCACATGCCCATGCCTGTGTGACATGCACATGCATGTTGCACTTTACCTAGTCATATATACATAACTACATACATATCTGCAACTGTGCAAGATGTGCACACATCTGTGACTACATGGGGTCATGTCTTTACCACTGGCCTGTGCTTCCTCTGGGCCCCATACTTAGTAAGAGCTTAGTAAGCAGAGAGATGCCATTAACATTGTTATTTCTATTTCATTCAAGGTCTATTTGTGCCATCATTAAGGAAGTAATATTTTTAAGAATAGAGTCCTGGATCCTTGTAATTACTGCATTCATCACAGATTTTTTTATTCATCCTTCCCTTTAATTTATCCTTCCTTCTCTCCCTCTTTCCTTCCTTCCTTCCACAAATGTTTATTGAGCACCAGGTACTATATTAAATGATGGAGACACTGGGATAACAAGAAAGCTTTACTATTTATTCTGAGGGGACATAGAGTCCCTAGAGGAGAAGTCATTACACTCGTGAGTCCCTGGTGAAATCTGAGTGTTTGAAAAGGACAAATACTGGGGAAGCATGTAACGAGGGTTGCCAAACAGGTTCAAAAATCAATGGAAGTCTTCATTAAAGAGATGGCATTTCAACTGAGACCTGAAGGATAAATGTGCCACATTCATTTTTAATGTGCCATATTTATATGTGATTTAAGTTAGAGCTGATGTTATTTCCATCACTACTTTATTAAGTCTCTTGGTAACTACATTTCTCCCTTTAAAAAAGATAGCCTTTGTATTAGGGTTCCCACAACAGATGAATGGATTACAAAACTATGGGGTATGTACACAATGGAATTTTACTCAGCCATAAAGAAGAACAAAATCATGTTATTTGCAGGGAAATGGATGAAACTGGAAAACATTATGTTAAGTGAGATTAGTCAGTCACGAAAAGTAAAAAATCGTATGCTCTCCCTAATATGTGGAGGCTAGGGAGAAAATGGGACATAAGAGGGACTCCAGATGAAGAAAGAGAATCCTTAGCAAAGAATTTGACTTAACGGAAGGTGATGGGGGGAAGGGGGACACCCTAATAAGCATGATGCACTTTCATGAACACATCAAAGTCAATCCCTAAACTGAACTTGAGAAGGAGGGAGGAGGAGGGAGTGAGGTGGGAATTGGGGAAGGTTTAAATGAGAAATGTGTGCATGTATACCTTTACCTTTACCAGCTTGTACCTAACAAAGATGTATGCTTATAATGTACCAATTAAAAATAAATAAAAAATTTTTTAAAAAGATAACCTTTAACTCTGACCATCTCATGAGCTTACTAAAATGCTTTAAGACCAAAGGAGTATTCTGAGTCCTTAGAAGAAAACTGCTAACAATGTTTCTTTATTTTAAAAAGAATTCTAAAACCTCAATAATAATAAAAAAAAAAACCTACACGGTTTGGATCTGGAATATCTCCCCAAAGCTCCTATGTTCAAAGCCTGGTCCTCAATGCAGCGAAGTTCTGAGGTGGGGCTTTTAGGCAATGATTGGCTCATGAGGGCTCCAATCTCAAATGGATTAATCCACTAATGGCTGTATAGACTACTGGAACTGGGAGGTGGGACCTAGTTGAAGGAAGTAGGTCACTGAGGGTCATGCTTTGGAAGCATTTATCTTTTTCCTTGCTCCATTATCCCTCTCTTCTTCCCAACTGCCAGGAGCCTAGCAGCTCTCCTCTGTCATACCCTTCTGCCATTATGTTTCTGTCTTGGAGCCAGCTGACAATGGACTGACTCCTCTGAAACTGCAAGACAACATAAATCTTTCCTCCTCTAAGTTGTTCTTGTCAGGTATTTTGGTCATAGTGATTCTAATTAAAAAATTGTCAGTAGATCTAAATGCACATTTCTCAACGAGAAAGTGTACAAATTTCCAACAGGTATATGAAAAATATACTCAGTATCACTAGTCATCAGGTAAATGTAAATAAAAATTTATAATGAGATATCTCCCTCAGTTAGAATGGCTATTAGCCAAAACACAAAAAAATAACAAGTGTTAGAATGTGAAGGAAAAAGAAACTTGTACACTTTTAGTGGGAATGTAAATTTTTATGCCATTCTGAAAAACACTATGAAGTTCCCTCAAATGAAACTAGAACTACCATGTGATCTAGCAACCCTGTTACTGGTTATATATGCAAAAGAAACAAAATCAGTGTGTCCAAGAGAGATGCACTCCCATGTTTATAGCTGCAGTATTCACAACTGTCAAGGAATGGAAACAACCTAAGTGTCCACCAGCTAATTAATATATAGCGGTACATATACACAATGGAATATTATTTAACTATAAAAAGAATGAGATCCTCTCATTTGTAACAACATGGATGGAACTAAAGATCACTATGTTATGTGAAATAAGCCAGGCACAGAAAGAGGGGTACTGCATTACCTCACTCATATGTGGACTCTAAAAAAGTTGATCTTGGAGATACTTGGTATGTTTCCCTCTAGATCCACCAACTTCCATCTTCCCCACACACATTATTGAGATTTATAGTGATATATTCATATATGGATATGGGATTATTTGAACTATTTCCTTCATGAAGCCTCCTTTGTCTCGTTTCCACCTCCATCCTCTAATTGCCTTACACTATTCTACTGGTCTTTCTCCTTGTTTATTTGAAGTTCTTTTGTTTCCTATTTTCTCTCTAGCTTCCACATATGAGAGAAAAATACAACTCTTGACTTTCTGAGAATGACTGACCGTGACCAACTATTGTCCAGTGCCATCCATTTTCCTGCAAATGGCATAATTTGTTCTTCTTCATGGCTGAGTAAAATTCCTTTGATCTTCTTTCCCGTCTAGGCCCACACCAGAAATCAATCTCCATGTCCTTACCAGAGGAGTTCATGGATCATCTTCCCTTAGGTTCAACACTGGGTCATGATTGTGAGACCTAGATGTTCCCTTGCCCTTGTTGCCCTAACCATTTTGTTTCTATAGCAACTAAGAAAGAAATGGTTTCTTTTAAAGGTCCCCACTCTGAACTCAAATATTAAGAACAAATGGCCCAAGCAGCACATCACTATTGATTCTTCTACAATTTCTCCCTCTCATATCTTTTAGCTTTAATGTGAGAAACTCCATTAAACTTCAGTATCTTTGCTTAGCATCCTCACTTCCTCCTATTTTGAAGAATATGTGAAAGAATTAAATACATACATACCTTGATATCATTAGTTTTTCTTTTCTAATTCAAAATGGGTTCCTCCATCATTTTCTCTGGCAGGCTAAAAAAACATAAAACAAATCTTCACTTCACCTTCTAAGGGGACCCGGGTCTTGGGGCTCTTCAATTGTTTCTCTGCTTTGTCATCTTTGGTTAACCACTGGAAGTAAACAAAAATGCAAACATTCTACTCCCATTTCATCAAGGAAATAGTCATATATCATAAAGGACTTCTCATATGACAGTGTACAATTTACAGTTAAATAAGCTTTCATGAACATAATATTTAACTTGAACTGAAGCCTTGAGTATTCCATTCTATAGCAAGAAATATTTTTACCTGAAATTTGTTTAAAGTAATAATAAGAAAAAAAGCACTGTACAATTTCTTCGGTCTCTTATGAATATAATAGTCTATGGCTTCTGAACATGAAGTATATTGGTTCTAAAGATAGAGTATTGGTTCTGAAGTGTGCTTGCCATTAGCAATGACTATGGCTTTTTGCTTATAATCAGACTTTGAAGAATAGGTGAGTATTATAACTATTGGTTCTATTAAGCTATATAATTTATGAAACTCAAATGTTAAAAATAATAACAATAAAACATTGTTTATCCTTAATTTTGTGCCCACTAACAATGAAGTAGATGTTGAAAGCATAAAGAAAAGTGAAGTGTATATACAATAGAGTTTTATTAGGCCATAAAGAAGAATGAAATTAGGTCATTGGAAGAAAAATGTGTGGAAATGGAGAATATTGTTAAAAAAGATAAGCTAAACTCAGAAAGTCAAGGGTTGTAACTTTTATATGTGGAAGCTATACAGAAAAAAGTAAAGGAGAGGGGAAGGTTTTCCTTCTATTTTGAAGAAGGAGGGGACCACAAGGAGGAAAAGAGGGAGGTAAAGATAAGGTACTGGGGAATGAAATTGACTAAATTATGTTATGTGCATGTACAAATATGTAACAACGAATCCCACTATTATGTCTAACCATAATGCACCATAAAAATGGATGAACTGGAAAGCAAGGGAAGAAACCTGTGTCATACTTTCCTACTACATGGAGAAAGAACATTGACTTTAGACTATGAACAGAAAATTACCTTTCAGAACCTTCTAGTCCAAATATAACAGCTAGATTTTGTTTCATGTTTTAATTCCTGTGGAAAGAAGTAAGGCAAAAAAAAATTTAGGGAAAATTCATGTAATCACAAAAATGTTTAGTAAGGTAACCAGAATTCAGAAAAATTGGCTCACCAAATAAAAACATATTTTAAAAGAAAAGAAATTTACAAAATTATAAGGATATCATGTTTATAGTTAGCCTGTTTGTGATAAAAAAAAGAACAACACATGATTGTCATATATCCAAGAAGATTTTTACATAAATGCAAGTATTGACATTCTAAAGATAAGGGATAAAGATGGTTTTGTTAGGAGGTCAGTAACTTATGGAGAAGCCTTCAATTTCACTTCTTTGGGGTCTAGAATTAAATATAGTGATTCTATTCTTTGCCTTGAGGAGCAAAATTTTGTTGTTTGTTTTTGTTGGTTTGTTTTCCTGGTTGTGGGATGTTAAGGAAAACGTGACCTAAAATGGAGACCTATTGAGAAGTCAATTTTGCTCTCATATACTAAACTATGAATGGAGTTATGGAAGGATGGGAGATTCTGAGAAGCCTCATCCAAGATCAGTATCTTATATTTGAGTAGAGTTTTCTACCATGAGCATGGAAAAACCTGAGCAGAACCATTTCTACCACAGGCTCAATTTGAGCACTCTTTTCTTAGATGCAAATGATCTGGGACAGAAGATTAGTAATCTGGTAAAGGCCACACATCCTTCCATACTGAATATAACTCTGACTTAAAACCACATGTTCCAGTGAGCAGTCAAACACTTGGTGGGGTGGCAAAGAAAGGGGGACCTATGAACACTTGTTGAGTGAACAAATTCTCTTTCCATTTCACCAAGCTGTATGTACTCTAAACTCAGAATCACCCCATTGCACTCCAGAGCTTATCCATTTATAGTAATTCTACCTTCTCCACTGCAATAGTTTCTTTTTCAACGTGGAAAGAATTATTTTTCTTAAATATCAAGTAGAATAATCCTTGTACATACTGTGATCGCTGAGCGTTTATTGTAAGGAGGAACTCAACTGGCTGCTAGAAATCTCAGTGTGACTCTGGTTAAATTGGAAATAGAATGTATCAATTATGTGAGGTGAATGTTGTATGTTAATTATATGGTTCCATTGAAGGGAGGTTGACATTTCTGCCCAAGCTCTTTTCTAAACGGTCAATTATTTATTTCTAAATTTTTATTTTATTTTATTTTAGTCTCTGTTTTGTTTCTTGATAATTTTTCCCATATAATGAATACTTAGCTTAGCCAAGAATTTTTTTTTTCCAGTTTTTCTTCAGAGGGCATAGTTATCATGAAATTTCACTAGACAATGTGTTCCTTGTATCTCTTTCTCAGAGGTGGAATGCCCTTTTCAGTCTGGAGTCTGGCAAACCTAGGTCTTATTCAGCTCCTGTTCTGTTGCTTAGCAGTGAAAAGGAACCAGAATACTTGTTCTATAAAGTCTTGCCAAATAGGCTCTTGCTGTCATTCTTTACTTTTTAAGTCTCACCACAGATAGCAAGTCCCACAGCAGGAAGGGTGTTGAGAGCAGAGGGTCCACAATAACTGTCAGTTTATTATGGTATACTCAAAACCTACCGTGAACCCTGAACATCCTCTTCATCAGACATTTAGTTTTAAAAATATGATGAGATTGGAGAACTATAAAATCCAACTCCTTTTGCACATTAATATTTAAACATTAAACAATAATTGGAATCCAAAAAAAAAAACCACTCTCAAATAGAAAAACTCAGTTGATTTTGAATAGACATAAGACTGTCTTTGGAAGAATAGGAAGAAGTTGAGCAGAAGTAGGAGGAAAAGCAGCTTAGAAGTTAGTTTCCTTGGCCTTGTATGAGAGTAGAACACACTGAATGGAGTTTTGTTTGTGTAAAGCTAACTATAATCCATGCACAGGGTGGCCCTCTGATACTGTTGATATCAGAAGGAATATATAAAGGAGAAGCTATAAAATGGACTTCGAGCTTGTTATTTTAAAAGATGTTTAAAAAAAGTTAACTTTCAACTACTTTGCTAATACACATACTCTTTTAAAATGTAATATTAAATTGGGAGAAATCAGGGTATAGTGGCACATGCCTGTAATCCCAGCACTTGGAGGCTGTGACAGAAGGATCATAGGCTCAAGATCAGTCTCAGAAACTTATCAAGGGCCTCAGCAACTTACTGAGACCCTGTTTCAAAATAAAATTAGAAAAAAAATAGGACCGAGAGTATAACTCAGAGGTAAAATTCTCCTGGGTTCAATCCCCAGTACCTGCCACCCCCCCCAAAAATGGGAGAAAGGTTTTCTTCACAGGAACAAAAAAGAAAACATCGGTTAATGATTACAACCTCTACCTATCAACATGGATGAGCAATAACAGAGAAGAACAACAAAGTAAAAATCATTGTCCCCGATATTAAGAAACCCATAAAATTGAGAAGAGAAGATACATATACACATGAAACCATTCAAGCTTGGAATTAATTTTACATTTATTTAGAAGACATTCTCATAAGAGGGGTTCAGTTGGCCTGCATAGTCAATATTAATTGTAAATGCTTTTATCCTTGAATATGATTTCTGACAAAAAAAAGATCCTGTTTAGGTTAGAGGAAGAACATGAATGGGGGCTTATTTCAAGATACAAGATACATAAGTAATTATGTGTGACTTTTCACCAAGAAAAAAGTAAATCAAACTCATCCAAGCAATTCAGGGATGAGAGTTTTCCCTCTAATTAAAAATTGTGTCCCCCACCCCACAACTGCTCCTTTTGAAAAACTATTTTATGGCATGATTTTCATTCTGTCATAGGATATAATGTGTTTACATCATGAAAAGAAAATAAAATCAATCTCAGAGCATTATTTTCTTTTTTTTCTTTTTTTTTTTTTTTTGCGACACTAGGGATTGAACTCAAGGGCATTCTACCTCCGAGCTACACCCACAGCCCTATTTTTTATTCTTTATTTTGAAACCGAGTCTCACTAAGTTGCGGAGTGCCTCACTAGGTAGCTGAGGCTGGCTGCGAACCCGGATCCTCCGGTCTCAGCCTCCTGAATGCTGGGATTACAAGCGTGCGCCACCACGCCCGGCTTCAGAGCATTATTTTCTGAATGTGCTGAGACATTTCAGGACAACCAGTCTAAGTAATGCCTAAAGATAGTAAAAAACTGCTAAAGAACAGCAGCTGTTTATTTCCAATATTTTATTTGTCACAGGTACAGCACCTTCTAGCAGGGACAAGAAAAAAGAAGGGAGAAAAGATTGATCCAATAAGCTTATGAGGTAGCTTATGATGTTTTTTTTTTAACAATGACATAGGAATACATATCACTTTTATATACTGAGTGAAAGTGACATGATTAATTCTCAACATTTTTTAAAATGGTATGTGGACACATCACATCTCAAATACTACTTCTTAAAGGTTGTACAGCAATGGTAAATCTTTGTGCAAATTAACCTACAGTCTTCTGTGTTAGTTACTGAGCAGTCATCAGAGTGGAAGTCAAGCCATTGCCACTGTCTTATATATTTTTATTGCTTATCCCTCTATTTTGTATGCCCCAGGTTTTTAATATTAGCCCCATAACCCTTTATTCCAACATGTGACAAATATCTGATTTTTCTACTTGATAATCATCAAAGAATCAGAAACAGCTAAGTCTAAACTGATGTTACTAACATAGGAAAGTTCCCTTTGTTCTTTGGTAATTTTGTTTACTACAGTCTATGCCCATGGAGAATACTGTCATACTAATCCACGCCATGCATGTCATGCTGTTACTGAAGGGCCGATTCTTAATCCTCCATTATATGCTAAAAAATTCAGTACTTCCTTGGAGAAGAATTTTCTTCAGTTCGTGGTTTTATTGAGAATCAATTAAGAGTCTCTATTTAAGCTTGCTTTACCAAGATGCATGAAAAGGCAGTTTTTCATCCCTGATATTTACTTCATTGTACTTCCTCTAAGAAGACTATTTGCTGGTTTCCTGTGCCATCTAAATTAACTTGGATGAAAGAATTATCCATATTTTGACTCCTTCTGATTTCAGTTCTCCTTTGGATCAGTTAGTTCTTTCACAGTTTTAGGCACAGACAAGGAAAGTAGCTTTTTTTACATTCCATGTGTCTGTGGCCAAGATTTCTGCACATCTTTCACAGGATGTGCTTCTTACTCCCTATTCAAGGCCAGGTGTTCTTGGGCTTTTGCTAATTTGCATAATATATGAGGTTCCACATAAAATTTCTGGCACTCTTTTTTTGATGGATGAATTGAGTTAAACAAAAATTCCCTTAATTGATAGTTCAGGCTGTTTTAAGGCCTAAGACCCAATGACAAATCTGGTGATATTTTGCAAAGTTAATTTTGATGTTGGGAAAATTAGAGAAGAATGGTTATGTAGTTTCTACAGTCACAAAAAGAGTAAAAAATTTTAAAAAAGCAATAAAAGTTAAATGACATGATACTATAGACACAATGTGCCAAAATTCTGTGAGTTTAAATGAGTTACGTTCATCATGTCTTTACCATCATTTCAGTATCTTATAAGGTTGGGTATTCCTTATCCAAAATGTTTGAGACCAGAATGTTTCAGATTCAGGACTTTTTATGGATTTAGAAATATTTGCATAAATGTAATGAGCTATCCTGGGGATGAGGACACATGTCTGAATACAAAATTCATTTATGTTTTACATATACTTTCTAGATGTATCCTGAAGGTACTATTATGCAATGTTTTCAATATCTGCCTGCATTAACCCATGTTTGTATATCACAGCTGAAAGGGATAGCAGTCTTCTTTCCCTTGGGGGTGTTGAATGAAGTGTCATATGCTTATGTTGTGACTACAGTCTGTCATATAAGATCAGGTGTGGAATGTTCTACCTGTGGAAGTTTTGGATTTGGGAGCATTTCAGATTTTCAGATGAAGGATGTTCAACCTGTACTACCTTAATATATTTTTATCAGGACTTTCCTGAAGGTTTGTGGGTGGAACAAATTCATAGTTTCTAGGTACAAATGACTTTGGGCAGGGGGAAATTATGGGAAAGATAAGTTAAATAAGGGAGAAAAATACCACCCACACCTGAAGTTGACTAAATCGGTATGTTTTGCAGTGGTCTATACCACTAAGTATCAATTCTGTTGATCTATTGCACCGAATGTCAATAGGCTTCCTAACATTGCACTGTTTCATGGGAGCACAGTATAATTTGCAGTAAACTGTAAGGTCTAGAGACTTGGTTCTAGCCCTCAGTATGGCACTAAAAAGCTGTGTCGGTTTAAGTAAGTTCCTCAACCACTCCAGGGTTCAATCCAAATAAGAGAGTTGTGTTTGATGGTTTTTTTTTTAAAGACTTTCTACTTTTTATGATCATTTTTACTTCAACCAAGTTAGTACTTTTCAATATGATGTTATAGAAATAGAGCATTTAGAATAGAGACTCTTAATGATACATAAAGGATTTCACTGAAAAAGTCATGGGAAAAGGGTAAATAAAAATCCTTTGAAATGCTTTTTCAAAACCATGCCTTTCAATAATCTGAGCTATGTCTTGTTGAATGTATTTGTGGAAGGAAAATCACTATAATGAGAAGAATTGGAGCCTCTTTCTGATAAATATTAAATGTTCTAATCTATGTGGCATTAAATAACTAAGAAATAAAATTATGTATTTAAGCAATAATTTTCTGAAAGTCTTTCAGATATTTTCTAATGATCTTTCAGATTATTAGCCATATTTTTGAACTTTGAATTATAATTATAAAAGTGTTATAATGAAGATATTTTGAAAAACTGGTTTTCACACTATAGTGATGTTAGAATATTATCTCATTATAGATAGAATTTCAGATTCTTAAACAGTACAAATTAATGTAGAAACTTTTTAAAAAATATCAACTAGTTAGGAAGTATAAGTATTATATTCTATGATTCTTAGTTGAAGATGGATCACAGTAAAAGAATCATTATCTTAAAAAAAAAAAAACAACATTGGGGGCAACCAATATCTTTTACCACAGATCATAATCCAAACAAATGATTTGTCAAAAGATATTGTTGACACAATTTGGAAACATGAACTGTTAGGCAACACAAAGGAATCATCATTCATTTTGTTTAGTCTGATAAATAGCCTTTTGAGTTAAGGAAGAATGTATCAACACCTAGAATTTTCCTTTAAAATATTTCAGCATAAAAAATTTGGAAACGATTAAGAAGAAATTTGATGGTGGTGAACCTGGAAGAGGAAAGCACAGAGAGGTCCACTCTATTATTGTTCCCATATTTATGCCTGTTTGAAACAAAGTGGTATATACATACTAATACATAAGAGCTTCTCAAAAAATAACAAAAATCCAAGAAAGTTTTAAATTTTGATATTGCTCTAAGAAGGATTGTACAATAAAGATTGGTATGTGCAAAGTTATTTACAATTCACCATACCATTTTCTATTATTTGAATATGTACTATATGTAAAGATAGATAATTTTCAATTTTGTCTCATTCATAAATCGAAATATATTTAACATGACAATATTTTACTTTACTAGCTAGATGAATTACTTAATTTCTACTGGTGCCTATACCTCACTCACTTGCACTATATTTCTGAGCATAATTGATGTTTCAAGATATTTCATAATTATACCGTGGCTTAATCTAACCCTTTGTTTATCACTAAGATTCCCTGGAGAATAAAAAACATAATTTGAGAAACACAGCTTTAACTAAATTTGAACATGACAGTTCTCTAGTTCAAGTGCATCTTATTGAAATGTATAATTGGACCTCTTATGATTCCAAGTTTAATGAACATGGTTCCAGTTGTTTGCCTGATAGTCCTCCTCTGAAGGAGAAAATAAAGGCATTTTTGTTATTATAGAATCCAGCCTAGAATCTTTGAATCAGCCTGTTGAACAAACAGATAGAGTCTTTTTAAACCCTGAACAAATTTTTATTTTTTAAAAGTACTTGTATCGGTGCACTTTGATTATACATCATAATGAGTTATAGAGTGATGAAAGAATATATGAACAGAGCACTTGGTGTTTCCCTCCAAAGTTCACCCTTTTCCCTCCCCTTTCCATGCAAGTCATTGGGATTGGTATTGATAATTTCATATATGTAAATAGCAGTATTTAAACTGTTACCTTCATTAGATTTCCAAATAAATATTTATTCTACTAATATCTGTCAGTATTCTAAATGCATACTTTAATTTCATAGTCTGATGCTTTTCGTGGAAGCATAGCCCATTGAAATTTGTAACTTTGTCAGTTTCTTTAAAGATTCAAAGTTTAACTTTTTTTTAAAACAGTTGGTCCATCTTTTTTCATTGTCCTACCATTGGGTAAAATTGTAAAATTATAATATTTTGGCCCACATCAGTATTTGAAAGCCCAGGGTTTGTTTATTTATTTATTTATTTATTCAACCCAGATCCTCCCGTCTCAGCCTCTCGAATGCTGGGATTACAAGCGTGCACCACCATGCCCAGCTTGTATTTCTTCTTTTGTAAAGATTTATATTCTCTCTCTCTCTCTCTCTCTCTCTCTCTCTCTCTCTCTCTCTCTCTCTCTCCTCTCTCTCTCTCTCTCTCTCTCTCTCTCTCTCTCTCTTTATTTTAGTCAATTTTCATAGCCAAAAATAAATATTTTGGCTATAAAGTATCTAACTGCTTTAATAACAAAGGCATTATAAAAATAAAATATGTTCACTTTTAACAAGAGTGGTTGAAGATACAATATACCATTCTAACACTTTGAATGATAAAGCATGATAAACAAAAAGGCTAAGAAGGATGATAAATATAAACCTATTGAATGAACTCTATTAAGATTGTAAATTGCAAGGAGATTTAGAAAGTAACCTCTTTCTAATGCTCATGGGACATTTATAAAAAACCAATCACATCTTAGAAAAGAGAGAGATCCTCAGTGATTCCTCCAAATCAAGTTTTAAGTACTGAGATTTATGCAATGAGTAAACATTCATTTATAAAATTTTTACAATAAAAAAAACACTTAGCTATTTGTATACTAAGAATCACTATCCTATAAAACTCTTTGCTCTAAATGAAATCAGAAGGCCAATTTCAGAAATCTTAGCAATAAGATAAGAGTACTACTACACCCAAAAACTATGACTAAGTAATAACAGAAATCTTTTGCAAAGAATAGAAATTGCCTAGATGATCAGTTAAATAAACTTTTAAGTAGAAAAAGCATTATTGAAGATAAAGTAAGGCTAAAGAATTAGAAAAATAAAAATTAATATAGTTTATATGCTTCCATTTACATAGCTAACAAGAGGCAGAGCCAAATGGTTTCAAAGACCATACTTTGATATGCTTTGTTACACCTCTCATATAATCAGCAAATGAAAAGCTACCTGTATTTAAGAAATCATAGAAAATTTAAGTAAAGCATTTAGTGATTAAAAAAGAATAGACCCTCCATCACAACATAAAGATATATAAATTCCAAATGAATTGTGTATGTATGTATTAGATACGTATATCTATACACATATAAAATTATATCTACATGCAAATATAGAAATTTTTAAATATATTTGTATTTAACACTTTTTTAAGGAAGGAAGAAAATCTAGATGTCTTAAATGAAAAAATAGAAATATCTTATTTAATATGAAAGTGAATAATCTTCCATAGCAAGAGACACTAACCATGACAGTTTAAAAAAAGTATTGATATGGAGGTGTTACAACATATATAGAGAGATGGAGGATTAATATTCCTATACACGAACTCCAAATTCATAGTGAAAAAAACTCAAGAAATGTATTGGGTAAAAAAAATAGAAAGCAAATTCATGTGAGGGGAAATGAAAATATTAGAAATAGATAAGCAATGAAAACATATGCCCAGGTTTGTTAATCATCAGTAAAATAAAAATTATAAAATGAGAATACAATTTTTATTCATCAAACTGGCAATATTAAAATTTGTGCTGGTATTAAGATTAGGGAAAATGAAAAAAGATGGACACTCTCCTACTTCACCAAACATAATATGAATTGAGGTATCTGGCACAACATAGCAGAATGAAGACACAGTAAGTAAAGCTATGTATATGCAAGGAAATTTTTCACAGCAGTGCTTATAGTGCCCAAAACTGGAAATTCATATCAAGAGAGAAAATATATGATATGTAAATGTAGATATAAATAGTAATATTGAGGAAAGGCAAAAAAAACAGAAATCACACATACTTGTATAAAATCTAAAATATATGATTTTTGTCGAACAACTTTAGAGTAATACAATTTTTAAAATCCCTCCAAAAAGTAACTTTTTTAGAATATGAAAATATTCTAGAAGTATTCATCTGAGTAGGTCCATTAAGGAGGGTAAAAAAAGAAAGCACTGTCAGATAATTGCTTTTAAAGGAATACTTAAGCTGGGCGTGGTGGCACATGTCTATAATCTATGTACTTGGGAGGCTGAGACAGGAGAATCACAGGTTTGAGGACAACTTCAGCAAATAAAGAGACTCTCATCAACCCAGAGAGACCCTGTTTCCAAATAAGAAATAAAATCATCGGACTGGGAGTGTAGCTCCAAAGTAGAATTCCTCTGAGTTCAAACCCCAGTGACACACACACACACACACACACACACACACACACACACACACACACACGTGTACATATACACACATGGAATATTTAAGTCCAGAGAGTTGCATGAATTAATTTATCAGATCTTCCGAGAATAGTTACTTCCCATAGGTTTTAAGCTGTTCTACAAATAACCAAGAAACTTTTCAATCTTTCTTCTTTTTCTATCTTAAAAAAAAAAAAAATTGGGTGAAATATGCACGAGTTCAAAAGAGTGTGTGAATCCTAAATGATGAATATTTATTAATTGAGAGACTGCATAGCTATCATGCAAATCAGAGGATGCATGTTTCTTGTGTTCTGGAAACATGTGTGCTTCACACCTCTTCCCATCACAGTCTCACCCCTCTACGAAAGATACAGTCAAAGGATCCTCAGACGAATGGGAGTGAACCTACCATATGACCCAGCAATTCCACTACTGGGTATATACCCAAAAGAATGGAAACCAAACTATCAGACCGATGCATGTGTTTCAATGTTTATAGCGGCTCAATTCACAATAGCCAAACTATGGAAGCAGCCAAGATGTCCATCCACAGATGAATGGATTACAAAACTATGGG
>PVLC010031783.1:0-18549 GCA_004027655.1 Graphiurus murinus | reverse complement strand
AAAAAAATTTCTTCCTTATTTTGGATATGAAAGGTCATACCAAGCCAAAGTTCGACAAGGAGCATTAGCTTGTTTTCTGTCTACTATAAAGTCAATAGAAAAAAAAGTTCTTTATGGCTACTGGTCAGCCTTTGTTCCTGATACACCAGAGCTGGGAAGCCCACAGTCAGTGTCCTTAATGACGCTTACATTAAAAGATCCTTCTCCAAAGGTAAGAGCACTTAAATTCAAAGCTTTATAAACACCATGAAAAAAATGGAAAAATGAGTTATCTGTCTTAATAGGAACAACAACATCCTTGGAAGGCTGAGACAGGAGGATCCGGGTTCATGGCCAGCCTCAGCTACTTAGTGAGGCTCTCCACAACTTAGTGAGACCCTGTTTAAAAATAAAGAGTAAAAACGAGGACTGGGGGTATAGCTCGGAGGTAGAATGCCCCTGGGTTCAATCTCCAGTACCGCAAAAAAAAAAAAAAAAAGAACAATAGCGAAAGAAGAAATGATTAGAATTAGTCAGTTCAGTGTAATGGCAAGTGAAGTGGTTGTACTCAAGAGATTTTTATCAGATTTTAGCTTGAAAGGGTGTAAGTTAGTGTGGTGGTTATTGTCCACCATGAGGCTTAAGCATACCTCTGCAGACTGTCCAAAGCATAATTCGTTTTCCACCAAGACACATACTGGAAAAAGATGTTGCAGTGTATGATGTTAGTGAGAAAGATTCTTAAAAAGACTTGTAGAAAATTATGGAAAAAATTAAAACAGGTATATCAAAAAACTCTTTCCAATAAGAGATGGTGATTGGATTCTTCCAGTCAGAACTCTAGTAATAGACAGAGGTTACTTTCAGGAAATTGCAGCTTGAAATACTAGAGTAGTACAGTGGTTAATTGGGAATAAGAAAACTTGGAAATTTCCCTGTTTTGTTTGTTTTATTTTTGTGGTGCTAGGGGTTGAACCCAGGGGTAGTCTCTCTCTGAGCTACACCTCTAATCCTGATTTATTTTGAAATGGGGTCTTGCTAAGTTGCTGAAGCTGACCTTTCTATGTAGATTTTTATCCCTCAGTGGGGAGAAATAATAAATTTCAGTAACCTTTTATTTTCATCTGTGATAGTCATGGGTGTTTACCCTTTAGGATATCAAAATTAATTGAGCTAATGACTTTTTGAACATATGTTCATTTCTTTCCACAACTTGATTTTGAATTTTATTTGGATTGTGCCAGAATTGTGATTTTTAATTACCTTCTAAAGAAGGAAAGGTTTGGCACAATGTACATCTCTTTCTCAGTATAGACCAGCCGTCCAGTGAGCAGTTGGCCAACTCTGGCCTATAATCAAACCAAGTCTAGCCCACCACCTGTTTTGTATGACCTGCAAGCTGAGAATGGTTTTTACCCTGTGAAGTGTTTAATAATCAAGTGTTTTGTAAGGTTTTAATTGTCAAAAGAATAAAATTTCATGATATGTATAAATTATATGGAGTTCAGATTTCATTGTCTGTAAGTAAAGTTAGTTGGAACACAGCCACATTTATTCCTTTATACACTGCTACCAGAGCAGAGTTGTGTGGTTGTGTCAGAGACACTGCCTGCAAAATCTAAAATATAAAGTGCTACTGGCTTTTTACAGAAAAATGTCACCAACAGGTGATCTAAGTTCTTGGCTCAACTGGCTGTGTTCATGATCTCGCTCTTCACACATAAAAACAGTGTTCTAAAGCATTACCAGCTTCCTAACTCAACAATTATGCTTAATTCTCAAGACTCATGCTATGTACTGCACATTTGTTTTCAGAGCAATACATCTTTAGATTTTTCTTATGATGCCACTCTACAGAAGGCCTGTAGAACCAATTCATTACTTGGTCTAAGGCTTTCTGGAAAACCTTTTTCATACCAAACTCAGATATACTTCATGTTGAGTAAATATTTCGATTAGATTCTAGAATTGTAATGTCTATTCCCTGCTTTGAAGAAATCTGACCTGAAGGTGTTTTATTAGCATCTTGGGGTGAGCTGGCCAAAGAGAGTTAAATATTCTGTATTAATAGTCCTGAATTTATTACCTATATTCCATTTTGTTTGAATTATCTATCTTCTCATTTCTGGTTTTTAGTACCACAAAATCATCCAAGCACCAACTAAAAGTAATTTTTTAACCTTATAAAGAGGACATTTTTCCTGACATACACAGCAGCCCATGACAAAAGTGTACTTTTTTCCTTTCTATCCATAAGATTAATATGTAATAGTATTCCTTTCTTTAACAAGTACTCCCACTACAAGCAATGTTTCTATACCTGAAAGTGTTTCTACAAGTTGGATCATTCTGGTGCCTGTTGAGTGTCCACAAAGGTTGTAATGTCATGTTTCACATTGAGCGCTCAGTTGCTTCATAGTAGAATATAAAACAGAATGTTCTCAGGAACTTTGATATGAAGCAGACTCTAGATATGCCTATTTCTCCTACCCTGAGGGTTGTTCTATCTTTTTAGTTGGCCTTCTTAAATAAACACCAGGCCTCCATCTTTAAATTATTCTCATACTTAGGATTTTATGTTATAGTGTAAAACCTAACAACAGGTGATTTAAATTGTTGTTTTTGAGCATAGAGTAAAAATGGTCTAGTTCATGGCAGCTTTTGGGACTTGAAAGATAATCCCATTACCGTTAGTCTTCTGATTAAGATGATTCTAAATAATTTGAAAATTAAATATAAATGGGAAGAAGGGATTTTGGCTCCTGACTTTAACTAACCAGTGTGAATGAATCATCTTGAAATTTCAGACACGTGCCTGTGCTCTGCAAGTTTTATCTGCCATCTTGGAAGGCTCAAAGCAGTTTCTTTCTGTTGCTGAAGATACCAGTGACCACAGAAGGGCTTTCACTCCCTTCTCCGTCATGATTGCTTCCAGCATTAGAGAGTTGCACAGATGTCTTTTGTTAGCTTTGGTGGCAGAGTCATCTTCACAGACCCTTACTCAGATAATTAAGGTAAATGTTCTAGAGAGGATTTCTCTGTTTCAGTTTTGTTTAATGTTCTATGTGGTCCTAAAGTAACTTGACCTAAGAATATAACTAAATAATAGTTTTATTAAAGATATTCTCTTTGAGCTGGGCGTGGTGGTGCACGCTTGTAATCCCAGCATTTGGGAGGCTGAGACCAGAGGATCTGGGTTCGTGGCCAGCCTCAGCTACCTAGTGAGGCATTCTGCAACTTAGTGAGACCCTGTTTCAAAATAAAGAATAAAAATAGGGCTGGGGGTGTAGTGGTAGAATGCCCCTGAGTTCAATCCCCCCACCCCCCCAAAAAAAACTCTCTTTGGAAGTGTATACCTACCTGTCTGTTCTAACCTATAATATCTCTATGTTCAATTAAATGACTTATTAAAAATACTCCTCTTACTACTACAAGTGTTATTTTTTTTTTAAAGACAAAAAAAAATGGATTGATTTTCATTAAATGTGAAGACTTTTTAAATTAAATGCTATGCACTTTTTTGTTGTTGTTTAGGCCTGTTGATGAGCTATTCTTTTTGTGTGTGTGTGTGTATTGCAGTGCCTTGCAAATTTAGTATCAAATGCACCTTACAACCGTCTAAAATTCAGCCTGCTGACCAAAGTCTGGAACCAGATAAAGCCTTATATCCGCCACAAAGGTTGGTAATGTTTTAAAACTAATTGCTTCATTATTTCAATTAAATGTAGACTATTAGTAAGTTTTTATAATGTGTTCAGAGCATTTTTTTTTTATAGCTCTAGGAGATCTCTACTAATTCTGATCAGCTTTATAAGGCTACCAACTGTTGCTAGAATCCCACTTTTGACCCCTCAAGCCCCAACAGAAGGAAATGAGCTGGAGAATTAACTGTAAAGTTTAATACTTCTTCAGTGCTTCAGGGCAGTGACCAGAGAATCCTTTTAGAATTAGGAATAAGCCAAGTGGAAGAAGCCTCCCTTAAGTGTATAATAATTATCTTTAGGCATAGGTAGAGGGTTGAATAATGGATGGATGGACAGACAAATACCATCCTCTACTTTGAAACAAAAACTGAAATACAAAACCTAAGCCAGGCATGGTGACATACCCTTTAATCTCAGTACTTGAGGGGCTGAGACATGAGGATTGCGGGTTTAAGGCCAGCCTCAGCAACTTTGTGAAGCTCTCAGCAACTTTGTGAGATCTTGTTTCAAATAAAAAATATAAAATAGGCCTAGAGGTGTAGCCTGGAGGTAGAAAGCCCCTGGGTTCTATCCTCAGTACCACAAAATAATAAATTTAAAAAAAAAAAAAAAAAAAAAAGCTAAAACAAAATCTAATTTCCTTAACATTATCTCCTCTGAAGGTTCAGATAAAGTCCCAGAACTTCAGATCCCTATTGAGTACAGAGTTGTATCTGTATATCTGTATCTGTGCTGACTACCATCATAGATAATGTTATGGCTATAAATACCTGACTTTAGAATAGTTTTTTCCTGTGTTTTCAAGCTTTCAGATCAGACCACTTCTGATGAAATGAGTTTTTCAGTCAGAATTGTAGAGCAAGAAGGAAGCATGGATGATTTCTGGGATATCATGGGAAGAGCATTGGACCTGGAGTCAGTCTGAGGTCTGCAGCCCACTCCCATTGGTATGGCCCTCATAGCCATGGCCCTCTCTGAACCCGAAACTCCACAGGAAAAATTATAACTATTCCATAAGATTTGTATAAGGCCCAAACAAGATACTGATGCATAAACTAAGTCCAGTCCACTCCTACATTAGTGTGTATAACAGGACTCAGATAAGTCCTACCGTAAGATCTCTTACCACATTTAGTAGCAAAAAGGTTAAAACAAGCCAAGTCGCCTGACTCAATCCCCTACTCATTCTACTACACCTGCTTTTCTTTATTTGTCTTTGAGGGGGATGGATCATGCCTCAAAGGTCCCTTTCAAGTATTTTTGATCTCCAATAACAGTATTATTAAAATGCTCAAACCCTGAAATACTTGGGTATAAATCAAACAAAATGTATACCAGATCTACGTCAAGAAAACTCTAAAGCTTTAAGAAAAAAAAAAAAAAAAGAACTAAATAAATGAAGAGATAGTCCGTGTTCATGGTTAGGAAGACTCAATATTGTGAAGATGTTAGTTCTTCCCAACTTGATCTATAGATTTAGTACAATCCCTATCAAAATCCTAGCAAGTCATTTTGTGCATATCAACAAACCGATTCTAAAGTTTATATGGAAAGGTAAAAGAATAGCCAGTACAATATTGGTGGAGAAAACAAAGTTGGAAGGACTAACACTACTCAACTCCAAAACATACTATAAACTTATAGTAATCAACAATGGAAAATTGGCAGGATAGAAAAATAGATCAATGGAACAGGGTAGAAAGTTTAGAAATAGACCCATGTTCATATAATCAACTGATATATGACAAAGGCACAAAGATATTTTTTTTCAACAAATGGTGCTGGAACAGCTGGACATCCACATGCAAAAAAAATGAATCTGGACATAGATTTTTTAGTTTTTTTAAATAGCTTTTTTAAATCGTGGATTCTTAAGGTTCATGCATTTCATTTCATTTTTATGTCACTTTAGTCTTAAAATTGAGTAGTCATCTTTTTTTGTTTTTCCTATAATACTGATTTTCAGAAGATTCAAGTCAGTTGTCTTATGCAATATCTAACATTTTGAGTTTGTTGGGTTGTTTGTTTATGATACTGCCCCATGTATTTCCTATGAATTGGGAATTAAGTATGAAAGTTCAGTTAGATCTAATTAAACACGGACATAATAATTCTTAATTGCCTGCAGGGATAACTACAGTCCTTATGATAGTGGTTCCTATGGTGATGGGCTCTGTTTCCTTTGACAGATGTTAATGTCCGTGTGTCAAGTCTCACACTCTTGGGAGCTATAGTGTCCACTCATGCACCTTTACCTGAAGTCCAGCTTCTTCTGCAACAGCCCTGTTCTTCTGAACTCACCAATAGCAATTCAGCAACTCCTCACCTCAGTTCTCCTGACTGGTGGAAGAAAGCCCCTGCAGGACCTTCTCTGGAAGAAGCATCAATTAGCTCACCGAAAGGGTCTCCAGAGCCCTGCTGGCTCATCCGACTTTGTATTTCCACTGTCATACTGCCCAAGGAGGAGTCCTCTTCAGGTGGTGAGGCTGGCTCTACGGCAGGAAGCACGTTTGAACCTGCCCCCATGCGACTGGAGGCCCTTCAGGTAGAGATTTCATTTCCTCCTCTCTGAAAGGGAGTAATCATTTCTTCATTGTGGTACTGTGAGGAGTGGATATATGAAAGTGTAAAACAGGCCAGATGTTGGTGGCCATAGTAGGAATTGTGTTTCAGCTGTGGGTGGTTTATGTTTTGTTATTTTGTCTGGGAGGTCTTTAATTGTAAAACGTCATATTTATTCCTTTTTGTTGTTTTTCAGGAGCTGTTGTAGCCACATTGTGTATTACATGGCAAGGGAATGTAACAGATTGTGTAACAATTCAAAAGGAATTGTACAACTTCAATGTTTTTTTTTTTTTTGGCAGTACTGGGGATTGAACCCAGGGACATTCTACCTCCAAGCTATACCCCCAGCTCAATTTTTTATTCTTTATTTTGAAACAGTGTCTCAATAAGTTGCAGAGGACCTTACTAAATAGCTGAGGCTGGCTGGGAACCGGAATTCTCTGGTCTCAGCTTCCCAAGTACTTAGATTACAAGCATGTGCCACCACACCTGGCGCAGATTTGCTTTTTCCATACTTAAATATAGATTAAGACATAGGCTTGGTCCTAGTGGTTGCTGCTGATTATCTGGATAACATCAAACACATTCTTTAACCTTTTCAACTTTAGTTTCTTCAGCTGTAATTTCTGTGTGTGTGTGTGTGTGTGTGTGTGTGTGTGTGTGTGTGTTACTAAAGATGGAACCCAGGGGCATTTTACCTCCGAGCTAGACCTCCAGTCCCATTTTAATTTTTTATTTTGAAACAGGGTCTCACTAAGTTGCAGAGGGTCTCAACTAAATTGCTGAGGCTGGCTGTGAACCCGTGATCTTCCTGTCTCAGCCTCCCAAGTACTGGGATTACAAATACGTGCAACCAGGCCTGACATCTATTATTTCAAGGAATTATTTCCAGACTTGAAATAATATTAATGAAAAACAATCACAATCAGTAAAGAATCATAAAAGTACAATACAGTTAACTGATATCAATAATAAGATAAAGATTTTCTTTGTTTTTCATTTCATGCCAACATCAGATTTCAGGCGTTTGCTGAATGTGAGTGATTTCTGTACTACTGAAACACTTTCCTGGATTCTGCAACCTTACATGCAGACCTTGAGGTTAATTCCCTGCTTTGTTTGTAGGTGTTGGCTCACCTAGCAAGAGGCTACTTTTCAGTGGCACAGGTCTACTTGATGGAACTTGGCGAGGTGATTTGCAAGTGCATGGGGGAAGTAGATCCGTCTATTCAGCTTCATGGAGCAAAGGTAAACCATGTGCATTTTCCTTCTGAGATTTTGTAAAGAGGTTTCAGGCAAGAAACGCATATATTCCCCTATTTTCAGTTCTTAACATATGAACCCAAACAATTGATCTAGTAATAAGCTAACACCACACAGCTATTAATTTTACTCCTTGAAAGAATGCCTCTGTTAGAAGGAAAATTAGTTCGAAATTATTTTTCCCTATAATTTGAGGTGATCTCCAAACTGACATGAACTTTTTTGTAATATCCATAGTTCTAATGTTCTGCTCTTTGACAGTTATTTCTTTTATCTTGGCAGCTTCTAGAAGAACTGGGTACAGGCTTAATACAGCAGTATAAACCAGATTCTACCACAGCACCTGAGCAGAGAGTGCCAGTTTTCTTGGTAAATATATGTCTATTCATAGCTTTTTCTTCAGTTGCATTTTTTTTTTCAGCACGGATTTTTTATATATTTCTTGAGTACAACAGGGTTACGTAGACATTTACGGCATATCAGTCATTGTCAGAACACAAATAGCACTACTTCTTCGTTTTACACATATAGCCCACATTCTTAACATAGCCTGGTCAAGCAAACTTTCTAGAGTCATAAAACCATAAACCTTTAGGGTCATATATTTACTTTCTAAGAAGTAGGAGGGTCTTTCATCTACACATCCTCGGAGCAATCTCCAGACTTCAAGACGCCAATGTAGCCATATCAGAAGAGTCAGTATAATTACTCATATATGCAGATAACAACTGCCAGGGGGGAAAGGGCCCAGCTGGACTCCCACAACTCCCCCGTTTTTATTTTAATATGCACAAAGGACTGTGCCTGTCTTAGGTCGTTTCCTATCAGGTGCTTAATCTTACCCGTCATGGGGTCTCAAGTCATTCAATTCAGTTGCATTTTTAATTTGGGGGCTCAGTGATAAAGCAGAGTAGGTGATAAGGTCTCTTCCAGTGTCACAAACTGTGGTTTATAATCTAGCATGACATTAAACTAACATCCATGGGTTTTATTTGCAATTTAGTATGTGGTAGGGTTGTATGTAACATACAACCAACAATGGTAAGACTGATTTTTTTTTTTTTTTTTAACTTAACACCTAGTTTGGAATAGTGAAAAGAACCATAGATTTTGAATCAGAAGGCATAGGATCAAATCTGAGAGCATCACTTAATGGATATGTGGTTATAAATAAGCATAGTTTCTTCCTTGTAAAGTGTCTAGTAACCCTTCAATCACTAGACTGTTGAAAAGGTGCAATGTCAGGATGTTGGCAAATAGTAGACACTTAGAGAATATTAATTCCCTTTACACCCTCAACCCTTCCTGCATGATTCTTCTTAAATTTCTATGATCTCAGGGTTTTTTCTCACCCCATTCTTGCCAATTCTTTGGATGAGGCATGTGACTCCACCATAACAGGGTTCTACCCAGTGCCAAAAGCAAAATCAACTCAGTGTTGGTGGTGTTTTCTTCTCTGCCCTCCTCATCCTGCCTATTTTCCCTGTACCACTTCCATCATACTTGCAGAAAATTAACAATGTCTAACTCTCGTTCCTTTCTGAGGCTGCCATTCAAACTTTTGTGTAACCATTCACAGGGAGATGAGTTGAGCTTTTCTATCAGACAGAACTAGGTTAATCCAAACTTATCCTTTTATTAGACAAGTGACGTGGGCGGTCCTCCTGCCTGCTCACACTCAGGTATTTTTGTTTCATCTCTAGAAAAGACATAGACTTTCTGTATACTTGTCTATTGCTGAGTAATAAATTAATCCTAACCATGTAGCAGCTAGCTCAATATATGTTGATTCTTTCACATGGTCTCTGTGGACCAGGAATTAGGAGTGGTGTGGCCACATGGTTCTGATAGGTTAAGATGCCACCCAGGGCTGTATTCAACTGAAGACTTGCCAGGGGTTGGAGGATCTTCTCCCAGAGTTCACTCATACACCTAGCAAGTTAGTTTTGGTTGTTGACAGAGGGACTTTGAGGACTCTGCAGGGGTTACTTGAGTGTCCTGTTGTGGCGGCCAGCTTCCTCCACAGCAGGTGGCCCAGGAGAAAGAGCAAGCCAGAGTCTGCAGTGTGTTTTACAGCATCACTTTAGAAGTACCACACTGTCATGTCACACATCCTGTTTGTCAGTCAGGTCAGCCCTATTCATTGTTGGAGGGGAATACAAACAGTGTCATGCCCACAGAGGTCAGGCTGGAAGAGCTTTAGCTGGTATCGGTTGATATGAATTTTAGTTGACCCCTGCTGTCTTTTAGCAAGTTAGATTATCTCTTTATGCCTCTCGGTTTCCTTGTGGGAAAATGATAAAGACTTCATTTAGTTGTGCTGAGGATTGAGTTGATATGTGCCTGGCATGTCATAAGTGCTCTGAGAACCATTAGCTGCCTCTGCTGCTGTTGTTACTGTCACCATCATCTTCATCCTCTCCTCATTCTCACTATTGCTGCTTAGCTTATTACACTGTAGTTTCTTAATAAAATACAAGGATTTGACGGTTGTTTTCTAAAGTTCTTTTCATTGCTGTGGAAGAACTATTGAAGGCAATTGCAAAAAGCTACTAGTGTAAGGCAACAAGTCTTGCAAATATGGCCATATCTGAGACTTAGCTTTGATTGGTTCCACTGTGCCTCTGTTTCAGGTGGTGATGTTCTGGACCATGATGCTCAATGGTCCTTTGCCCCGTGCCTTGCAGAGTTCAGAGCACCCAACTCTCCAGGCAAGCGCCTGTGACGCCCTGTCCTCCATCTTGCCAGAGGCCTTCAACAGCCTACCGGTAACTCAAACCTTGTTTCCTCACCCTCAAACCATGCCTCGGAACTCAAGCTTGATTCTTTTTTTAATTTTAAAACATTTTCAACATTATCTCTGAAGAAAAGGAGATTATTCTACTAAAATTTAGGGTGAGGGCAATAAGGAATAACAGATGGGAAAACTTAAAGTAAAATCTTAATCTGCCAAGAAAGCTGTTCTCCCTGTGCTTTAGACAGTAGGTGGTAGAGTGAGTTGTACAGCCTTGAAGCCAGAGAGATTTCAGAAGGATTTCATAGCCAGACCTTAAAAGACCTGGGTTAAGTCCCAACTCTTCGACCATAGCTCTTTGACTATCTTAACTTCTCTAAAACCTAGTATTAAGATGGGAGTCATGTGAAAAATAACATGCAGCAGGTGAAATTACTTAGGTTTGGTGCCCAGTACGTATGTTACTTGTCTTAGCTTCTTTGTGCTGCTATAATAGAATTCCATAAATTGGGGTGATTTCTAAACAGCAGCAGTTTATTTCTCAAAGTTGTGAAGGCTGGGATTAGCAACTTAGTGAGGCCCTCTGCAACTTAATGAGACCCTGTTTCAAACTAAAAGGTAAAATAAGGCTGGCGGTGTAGCTCAGATGTAGAATGACCCTGGGTTCAATCCCTAGTACCATAACAAAACAAACAAAAAAGTTCGAAAGCTGGGAAAGTCCAAGGTCAAGCAAGGGACCCATAGATTTGGTATCCAGTGAGGGCTCACTTTCTGAGTCATAAATGGCTCCTTCTAGCTTACATGTGGAAGGGGCAAAGTTTTCTCTGTGGCTTCACTGGTAAGGGCACTAATCCTACTCATGAAATGCTCCAACCCCAAAGGCCCCCCTCCTCCTAATGCAATCACCTTTTGGGTAAGAATTTCTGGGTGGTTGTTTAGGGACATCCTACCTCTGAGCTATCTCAGCCTTTTTTTTTTAAACAGAGTCACTCTAAGTTGCTGATACTATTCTCAAACTAGCAATCCTCCTGTCTCAGCCTCCTAAGTGCTGGGATTACAGATGTGCACCACCACGCCCTGGCAAGAATTTCAACATATGAATTGGGGGGAGGGGGGCATTAATATTCAGACCGTGGAAGTATCCAAACTGCTCCTCTTCTTTAGTTTTCAATGGCATTTGCACCTGTTCTTATTTATATAATTAGCTTTTATAAAGAATGCATCTTTAATGAAGTAGAAGGATAAAAATGCCCTAATTCCCGCAGTTGAGAGGTTAAATGTGATGAGATACTGTTTGGCCCGGCACAGAATGGCTGATCAGCTAATCACTGAATCTGAACTGAACCTGCACTTCCCTTTGCTGGGGCACCCACCCTCAAGGTCATGGTGGTGTGCAGCTTCTGCTTGTGGACTTAGGCACACATCTTTAGTTCACTGACGGTCACTTGAGGAAGACTGGCTCATGGCTGTTTGATTCTCACTTGTCCCCTGTCACCCTTCTCATTGCAGAATGACAGGCAGATTTTGTGCATCACAGTGCTTCTTGGGCTGAACGACAGCCAGAACCGCTTAGTGAAAGCTGCGACCTCTCGGGCCCTTGGAGTCTACGTGCTTTTCCCCTGTCTCAGACAGGTCAGCGTGAGCCTGTCTAGCTCTTTACTGCCTCATTAGAGTCCAAATCATTACTTTTTTGTGGATATAGAGCTCCTGAGTTGGACAGTAAAGGAAATTAACTTGCTTTGTAATCTGGTTTCCTTAATTGCTACTAAAATATGGTAATACCTATAGTTCATTTGTAATTACTTAGCACATTGCCTGGGACCCTAGGTGCCCAGTAAATGCTTAAGTCAATGGTCAATTGAAATGGGGCATGACTATAATGATAATGTTAAAAGTTGGTGTGTCACTCTGACTGTGACATTTATCTCACTGAGGTATGAATAGGGTGTTTGGAAATACATTTCATTGTCTGAACACTGGTTCCTGGAAGTTACATCAACCCAAGTACAGAACTCAGAGGTAATTGTCACAGGCCAGCTTATGAGGCATTCACAAGAGCAAATCCACAGGTTTCTCAGGTTTCCATGGCACACACCAAATTCATGAGAGTTTCCCTAGCAGTGTAGTGAGTGCCCAAATTGTAATATGTAAGAACAGTAAGTTGATTGGGTAAATGAGTTTTGATTTCCAAATTGAAATTTGCAGTAAAGGCTTACTGGTTTATGTAAAAATTTGAGAATTTCAAAGGCAGCATGAACTCCTGAAGTAATGCAGTGTTTGGTTTATCTTACAGGATGTCATATTTGTTGCAGACACAGCAAATGCCATACTGACCTCACTTCAAGACAAGTCTGTGAACGTCCGTGCCAAAGCAGCCTGGTCTCTGGGCAACCTTACAGACACTCTGATTGTCAACATGTAGGTGACTTCACTTGTTTTCCCTGGATGACTGACCTCTGAGGTGGTAGCCCCAGGAGAGTATCATTCATCCCTACCCTGAAAGAATTAAAGAGTAATTCCCCCATATTAGATCGTACTGCTTTGTTTTGCTTTCTTGTCCCTTAAATAAAAAGATTAATAAGCTGTTCTTAATACATATTTGGTATAGATATATGTATATAAAAATACTCATACATAATCCTGTATGATGATAAGTAATATACCCACATACAGAAAATATAACAATAGGAACCCAGTACCTTAGTAATGGTTGGCCTACCTTTAAAATATAGTGTTTGCCAGACATGGTGGTGCACACCTGTAAACTTGGGAGGCTGAGGCAGGAGGATCACAGGTTTGAGGGCAGTGTATACAGCCTAGCAAGACCCTGTTTCAAACTAAAAAATAAAAAGGGCTGGGGGTTTAGCTCTGATGTAGAAAGCCTTTGGGTGCAATCACCAGTACCAAAATAAATAAAATATAGTATTTATATTTTAAAGTAATATATTCACTGGTTTAAAAAAAATTCAGACAGTAGAAAGGAATATTGAGGTAAAACCTGTCTTCTACCCAAAAATCCATTCCCCTTCCCATAGGTAACTGTGTTATTCATATACAAGTGTCCTGCTTTTTATCACTTAACTCTGTGTAAATGACATGGGTAAGTAACATGTATCAGCATTCATAAATAAATAAATAAAAAGGCTAGGGACATAGCTCAGTTCCAGAGCACTCTCAAGTTAAATCCATAGTACTAAGGGGGGGGGTGGGGAGATATCTCCTGTGAGTTCTTGCCGTAATCTGAACAGATTCATTAAGCTGTTTTCCTAAAGTTTTTATAGTTATTCTAAGTGAATATATCCTTATATGTATATATTTAAATAGGATTTGCCTTTTAACCTATTTTGCTTGCTTTGGGTGGAACAGGGAAACACCAGACCCAAGTTTCCAGGAAGAATTCTCTGGCCTCCTGCTCTTGAAAATGTTGCGGTCAGCTATCGAGGCTTCCAAGGACAAAGACAAGGTAGACTCACAGCAGCACCTAGTGTTTCTCTTTTAGGTATTAGTGCTTGATATCGCTGTGTGATGGGATGTTCCTCAAACTCCCTCTAGATGTCCCCTGTTCAGAGGGGATAGAAGATATGCTCAAGGCATGTGGCCTGCTCCATTCTTAGAGTTTCTTTATAGTCTCCAATGTTGTGAAAAATAGTGCTTATTGTAATCATACATGAAATGTTCATTCTTGTTTTCCTATTAGTCCGTTATTTTCCAAAAATTTTTAAGTGGAATTGATAAGTCAGAAAGATGAGCCCCTGACTTTGAATATCCCCTATTTCATAATATCCTGGCTCACCCTTTAGTAGGTAGGTGATATTGGTGTGTTATTTAGCTTATATGAAGTTCATTTTACTTGCCTAGAATATGGGAGTCAGTGTATATACTTCTCTGGACTCTGACATCCCTTATGTGAAAGCACAGGACATGACTCAGACCAAATGCTTAGTTTTGGTCAATGCTTCTGAAAACCTGGTAGTCACCTGGTAAGCCCTACCTCAAAGTAACTCAATCAGAATGTCTGAGGCTAGAGTCTGGAATTTGGTGTAGAAGCAAAAACAAATCTTGCCTGGATGGTTCTAGTATGCTGCAAAGGCTGAGACATTCTAGCCCAAGAGAAAGTACTGGGCTGGAGTTATGAAACCTAGCTTCTCCCAGCCTCCTGCACACTAGCCTGGTCTTGCTATCCATGGGTCTTACTGTCTGTAAAACTGAGAAGACAGACCTCTTGGGGGTGCAGTCAAGCACCGAAAGACCAGAAAAGAAGCTTTGTAGACCATCACCTTTCTGATGGCTCAGAAAGTTAACTAGACACAACCTTTCTGAGAACTTGCGCCCTTACAGGATACACATTTAATAGCCCTCTTGCTTTGAGAAATCTAGGACCTCGTGGGTTTCTTAAAATGAAAATTATACATTCTGAAACAAATCTGGCAGAACAGATTTCCAAAGCTTTCATATTTTATTCTAGGTAAAAAGCAACGCAGTCCGAGCCCTTGGAAATTTGCTTCATTTTCTGCAACCTTCTCATATAGAAAAACCCACATTTGCTGAAATCATTGAAGAGTCTATCCAGACCCTGATTTCTACTGTTCTGATGGAGGCTGCCATGAAAGTCAGATGGAATGCTTGTTATGCAATGGGAAATGTGTTTAAAAACTCTGCTCTTCCACTCGGTGAGGAAGTTTTTCTCTTTTCTCTGGTGGAGAACCTCTTTGGAAGGCACACACCAGTCTTCACTGTTGTTAAAGACATTCATCACTATTTTTTTCTTTTATCACAATATTAGAAAACAGTGGAAACATACTGACAACCCAAATTTAGGGGAATGGTGAAATAAATCATTATATTCAATAGGATGTTTTACCATTTAAAATTATATTTACAAAGCTCTTTTTATAATCTGGGAAAATACTATATTAAACAAACTGAAGCAGGATATCAAATCATCTCTACAATATGATCTCAATAGATGAGTAGAAAGAAGCTGAAAAGGAAATTGGCCTAATTCTTGATGGTAATTGCCCCTGGGTAGAATGACAAGTAGGATTTTTTCTGCTTTCATTTTCCAAGGTTTCTACAATAAACATTGTTTTAACAGTCAAGGAAAAAAACTAGAATAGGAGAAAAAAAGGTGCATATTTGAAATCCCATGAGCTCTTGGAACAGAAGTGGATGTTCCGGGTAAAGAGGGCATGTGTCTGTCATGCCATCACGACATGATGTGCACCCTGATGTCTCATTCGTGGCAGCACAGGTGGCATATGACCTCAGGCCCCACTCACTTTGAATGTCAGCATATGCTTAACACACCTGTCCTTCTGGCAAGACTTGAGGTCCATAGCAGTGTTCCTGGAGAGGAGAGGACCCTCTGGGCCTGCAGAGTACGTGTCAAGTGGGGGAACCTGGCCCTGCTGCCCTCATTGCCAGAGGGAGCTGGCAGGGAAGTGGCTCCACAGCCTTTTGCACAGAGGAGGCAGAGTTATCAGAAACCATGTAAGAAAAGGGAGCCAGGAAAGTGAGATTTGAGGACGTCAAACAGTGGCCCTGCCGTAAATGGCAGTAGCATCCACAAAAAGAGAAAAGCCTGTCCTCCTGTCTTCAGAGGCAACAAAGGTCTGGGAGAGTTAGAGAAGCTACATTCTACTCAGTGCCCATCTTGAAGGATAAGGACACCCCAAAACAGTGGTAGCTCTAGTGAGAAGGGAAGCAGGCTGATTTTCTGGGACCTACAGGAATGGAAAAAAGACAAATCTGGACATCTTATTTTTTAAATTAGAAGTTTTGTTTTTCTGTGTAGTATTTTATACTAATCTGCATGAGGAAATACTGGTTTTGCTAGCATGAACAGGACTGCTGCATACAGTTGTGTGGGTTGCATCCTGCTCAGCAGTGTCCACCTGAGAAGACAGGTGGGGCCGCAGTTCATCCCATGCACCTCCCACCAAGCCTTACTCCTTTGGACAGAATCCACCCAGAGAAGACACCTTTTCCTAAGTCACCAACCTGTGTTGAGTAGCAGAGGTTCTAAGCATGCTGCAGGCTGGTCTAGGGAAAAGGGGAGGTTGGGTGTCAGTACTTAGCCAATTATCTGGGATCCCGCAGTCAGTTGGCACCCTAGTCTTATGGGATTCTTGAGAGGATAGGATGGACACATGACTGTCTTGAGCACTGGTATACTTGCCTCCTTTCCCTCTCCCTCTCTACTTCTTTCTTTTTTTTTTATTTTTTTTTTATTTTTTTATTTTTGCGGTACTGGGGATTGAACTCAGGGGCATTCTACCTCCGAGCTATACCCCCAGCCCTATTTTTTATTCTTTATTTTGAAACCGGGTCTCACTAAATTGCGGAGTGCCTCACTAGGTAGCTGAGGCTGGCCGCGAACCCAGATCCTCCGGTCTCAGCCTCCCAAATGCTGGGATTATAGGCGTGCTCTACTTATTTCTATGCCTTCACAGTTTTAATGTCTGGACTCTTTCCAGGGACAGCCCCGTGGACCTCACAGGCCTACAGTGCCCTAACATTGGTTGTGACGTCCTGCAAGAACTTCAAAGTGCGCATCAGATCTGCCACGGCCCTTTCCATCCCTGGCAGGAGAGAGCAGTATGGGTCTGCAGAGCAGTATGCCCAGATCTGGAATGCACTGGTTACCGCCTTGCAGAAGAGTGAAGACACCACAGACTTCCTGGAGTTCAAGTACTGTGCCAGCCTCCGGACCCAGACCTGCCAGGCACTGGTTCACTTGCTGAGCCTGGCCAGCGCCTCAGACCTGCCCTGCATCCAAGAAACCCTGGAACTGAATGGGGACATAGTCCGGTCCTATATCCTACAGTTTTTAAAAGCAGGAGCAGAGGGAGATGACCCTGGAGCAACCCACAGCCCGCAAGAAAGAGACCAAATGGTCAGAATGGCCCTGAAGCATGTTGGCAGTGTGCAGGCTGGAAACACAGCCAGAAGGGCCATCATGGACTTTTTAGAAAATATTCTGACTGTTCATTCAGATTCCTCTGGGTCACAGGCGGCACTCCCAGGATTATCAAATCAGTGACTAGTCCCCCATACTTTCCAGGTTGTAATAGGATGACCCGGCTTGAGCAGAGGATATGTGGGCCTTAATCTAAGGAGCAGGAGCGCCATCACTATTTATTTAGAACTGAGTAGCGGCTATTTTAAGTTTTCTCAAGGGCTGGCTCGCTTTGGAGAGTGGTTCGTGCTCTGGCCACAGCTGGGGTTGTTGGAGCTCTGAGCTCGGCAACGGCCAGGAGCCTGAGTGTCGGGTTGAAGTGTGCGCTGAGCAGACTGGGAGGTGATCGTGGAGGCTGTGTAGTCTCAGAAGAAAAAAAAAAAAGGATTTGGGAACTAGAATGTTGTATATTCTGTCTTCCTGAATTGTTTTTCTTTTGTAATAAACTAGTAAAAAATAATGTGTCCACCATCTCCTGTTTTTGTCAAGTTGCTGAATAGAAAGCTGCAGGCAGAGCAAGTGCTCAACCAGCTTGCACTGGTGAGCCTGCGCCCACTGCTGGAATCCAGAAACAGCTCCTCTCAGTGAAGTGGCTGCTGCACCCGGCCCTGAGCTGACCCAGAGCTCCCTCCACCTCCCAGTCCAGGAGCCAGAGGGAAGGCCTGGCACTCAGGGGCCCCTGCTAGACCACAGCCCAGCTTCCATCTAGATTGTGTAATGTTCTTCAGGAGAATAGTCTCACACACTAAATCTGTGATTGTCTTGCCACCTTTTAATTTGTGTCTTCAAAAAAGATCGTTGATAGCCAGCCATGGTTACACACACCTATAATCCCAGTACTTGGGAGGCTGAGACAGGAAGATTGTAGGTTCGAGGACGACCTTAGCAAGTAGTGAGACTCTAACCACCGAGACCCTTTTTCAAAATAAAAGTTAAAGAAAAAGTTCTAGGAGTGTAGATTGGAGGTAGAATGCCCCTGAGTTCAATCTCTTATACCATCAAAAAAAAAAAAAAAAAAATGTGTAATTTAGATAATTATTACAAAGAGATTTTTAAATTATATTTTGGTAATGCCCAAGTATTTGTGAAAATAATTTGTCGCTGAATAATTTTGTACATTTAGATTCTGCATTTGTCTCTTGACTGCCAACAGTTTATTAGAATATTTTAATCAGAAATTTAGGGATATATAAGAGGCAATTAAAATAATTCCACACTGAAGTTTGAATGGGATAAATAAGAATCGATATATGGAGAGCTAGGCATGATGGTGCACGCCTGTAATCCCTGTACTTGGGAGGCTGAGACAGGAGAATCACAGGTTCAAGGACAGCTTCAGCAAGTAG
>PVLC010031782.1:0-18621 GCA_004027655.1 Graphiurus murinus | reverse complement strand
CATGGTGGCTTACACCTGTATTCCCAGTACTTGGGAGGTTGAGACAGGAGGATTGAAAGTTCGACGTCAGCCTCAACAACTTAGCAAGGCTCTCAGAAACTTGAGGAAACCATTTCTGAATGAAAAATAATATAGAACTGGGGATGTAGCTCAGAGGTAGAATTCCCTGGGTTTAATCCCCAGTACCATAAATAAGTAAATAAATAAATAAATAAATAAATAAATAAATAAATAAATAAATACATTTAGAGGTGATTAAATTTAGTCATTATTCTAATAAATCTTAGCCAGGAAAAGACTTTGGAAGAAAATAAATGTTTTCTCCCTTGGGATCAAATGTGTTGTTCATTTAACATCGTAAACACAACGGGCTCAGTTCTACATGTGCTGCCTGTATATGTATGCATGTAGACCGGAGTCTATGTAGGGAGATATTTGAGTGCTTTAATGGCAAAATAAACACTCTTTTTTTCTTTTTGTGGAACTGGGGATTGAACTCAGGGGCATTCTACCTCCGAGCTATACCCCCAGCCCTATTTTTTATTCTTTATTTTGAAACAGGGTCTCACTAAGTTGTGGAGTGCCTCACTAGGTAGCCAAGGCTGGCCGCGAACCCGGATCCTCCAGTCTCAGCCTCCCAAATGCTGGGATTACAAGCATGCACCACGGTGCCCGCTTCAAAATAAACACTTTTATGGTTTAAAAAAAAAAAAAACAACTACAGTTTCTACAATTATAATTTACTCTTAGAAAGCAGAATGGGATTGTGTCTCTGTCTATACAACTATACAATGTAGTATTTTTCTTTTTTTTTTTTTCTGCAGTACTGGGGATTGAATTCAGGGGCATTCTACTCCAAGCTATACTCCCAGCCCTATTTTTTTTTTTTATTCTTTTATTTTGAAATGGGGTCTCACTAAGTTGTGGAGTGCCTCACTAGGTAGCTGAGGCTGGCCGCGAACCTGGATCCTCCAGTCTCAGCCTCCCAAATGCTGGGATTACAAGCATGCACCACCATGCCCAGCTTTACAAGGTAGTATTTTTCATAAACAAAATGAACTTAAATGTTGGCAAATATTTTTCATTATATACTTTAACTTAGTGTTAATAATAATATAAATATTTATCAAATCATGAATATCTGTTTTATTACCTGAATCATTTCACATATGTCATTTAATTCTCAAAAACAACCTAATAAAATAGATATTGCCATACTATGATCTTAGAGATTAGGAAATTGAGAGGTAGGAATTTGCTCATGATTATAGACTAGTCTGTAAAAGAGCTACCCACTAGTCTGTAAAAGACCACCACATGTCTCTAAGGCTCTAAATTGCATTACATAAACACTATTATATAGTATTCCTACTTTACGAAGTAGCTATGGAAATGCCAGATATTTTATGTACTATTTGAAAAGATTTTGAGATACAGAAAACTTGAGGAGAAAGCCGGGCGTGGTGGTGCACACTTGTAATCCCAGCATTCAGGAGGCTGAGACCAGAGGATCCAGGTTCAAGGCCAGCCTCAGCTACCTAGTGAGGCACTCCACAACTTAGCGAGACCCGGTTTCAAAATAAATAAAAAATAGGGCTGGGGGTGTAGCTCGGAGGTAGAATGCCCCTGAGTTCAATCCCTAGTACCGAAAAAAAAAAAAAAAGAAAACTTGGAGAAGGAGAAGTTGAAAAAGATTACTTAATATATGTTATACTCAATTTTCTACTGTCTACAAATGTCAATATGAAGATTTTGTCTTTTCTAGAAATAAGAGCAAAAGCAACTTTGTTATTTATCGAATCTCCTTAGAATTGAAGAAAGTTTTTTTTATTAGAAAACTGGAGCATTTTCATCCTGTCTTTCACACGTTCCTACTGCCATGCCCTGAGCTACAGACCCAGCTTGATATGAACGGAACTCTGGAATCTGAACCTGTGAACATGTAAGGCTTCCTTCCTCTAAGTTGTGTGGTCAGTTGTTTTGGATTGCAGCAGTAAGAATGCAGACTGAGACCTGGATGATTTATCTTAGCATCCACACACTTCTAGGTTCTTAACCACTCTTCCAATCTCAGCTTGTCTTACCTGTTCTCCCTTACTGATTCAGGACTGCCAACGATTAGTATACTTCCTGAAAAGGAAATAATTAAGAACCCCAACCCCTAGTTGGGACAGAATTTTGTCTACATATCAGTTTTACCAGACAGTGATATGCATGATGGTGTTTTGCATTGGCATTTTTGTTGCTGTGGTTCTCACCTGCTTTGTAATGTTCCACAAGGAACAGCAGGCTTCTTAGGGATGAGGGAGACTCTTCTAATCCTAGTATCATTTTGTATTCCCCATGACCCCAATTTGAGCCCATTATTACATTCAGAAATAGTGGTTATTAATTGTTTGACTGTTATCACCATGAGTTGTATATTTTCCCAAAATAGAGGAGGCAATTATCTAGCTTCACAAACACATCCATGTAAACAAATGGTTAAAATTCAGTTATTCAAGATTCACAGTGTGCCAGGTGTGGTATCACACATCAGTAAACCCAGTACTTGGGAAGCTGCAACAGGATTGCAGATTTGAAAACAGCCTCAGCAATTTAGCGAGGTTCTTAGCAACTTAGAAAGATCCTGTTCCCAAAGAAAAAATAAAATAGACCTGGTTGTGCAGCTCATGTATCTTGGAGGTTGAATGCTCCTGGGTTCAAGCTCCAGCACCACACATGAAAAAAGAAAAGAAAAGAGTCGCAATATAATTTACTACAGTCTGTTAAAGCTCTGTCAGAGTTCAAGTCTGTCTGCTTATAAATGCCCATTCCTATCCCATGTCTATTTTGGTTTTATGTCAGGGAAATGTGCCATACACAGTTCCCTAGAAATTTGATGAATTGGCCTCTATCTAGCCCATGTCTAAACTCTCCCACTTGCAAAACAGTAACTCTGACATCAGAAAGACTCATGACTCATGTTCCATGGAGGAAGGCAATGCCCAATGCTTTCAAGATCTATGTTTCACCTGGAAGCCAGAGATGCTTTGGGAATCACTGAGCCATTCCCAGTAAAACGTGTTTTCCTAAGATCCATGAATGACATCAGCAGCTAATTGTGCATCACCTCTGTTTCTGGTTCTCTGATCCTGAGTCAGCTGGTTAACATTTTTCTGCTTCCTTGCCATTGTGATCATATCCCTTGTCGTCCAGCCATTATTGATATTTCGTCACTTGGTCCCTTCTCACTTTTGATTTCTTAGCTCAAAAGCTTGATGATGTTGACAGATTCTTGTATCAGTACCTCTGCTATCTTTTTATCCTGGACTCCTCAGGTCACTAGGTCTCTTCAGATCCCACTTTGTATGATATACTATGCAAGTATGAATAAAACCAAAGAAAGTCTGTCTCCCTTGTCAGACAGTATACAAGACTTATTTATTAAATGTCTCTAAGGATACAACCGTAATATGGGAATTATATTCATGTTTCCGCAGATAGAATTTTCATGTCCATTGATTAATTCAACGATTTTTAAGTACATGCTCTGTGGCAATTATTTTAGGTGAATGTACATTAGACTTTGAAATAGCTAATTTGTTTGGCCAATATTAGGCATTCATTTTTCTTGAAAAACTTGCTATTGAAATAACCAGCTGCCATAGATAATGTTCCATGGGGCACTAAACAATGCAGCACATCTTGATAGTGTAAGATAGTAGCTGTCTCCTAAACAATTTATACTGAAAAACAATTCTTTGGCTAATATCAGAAGTTAGTATTTTCTTAAACATTTGACATCATAAAAACCAACTCTTTAGTAGTGCGGCAATTTCTTAAATCTTACCTGTGACGGATTTGTCCATTCTGTCTAGGACTCTGCCATTTCTGCTAGCTCATTCATATATAATTGTTCAGAGACAACACAATCCCAGCAATAGACACCTTTAGATATTTAACTACACTGTTCTTGTGTCTCATTAATCCCTGATTTCTATTTTGCTTGGGTTCTTACATCAGTTGCTTCTTCCTGGTTTTTATTGCTGTCAGTTTTACTGTTTTGAAGTTGAGAGATAATATGCAGAAAAAAAAAAGTACATCAATCAATCATATATGTTTACTGATGACTGTTTTATGCCCACTGTGGTCACTCATTAGATCCAAATACAGAATACTTCCAGCACCCACCTTCCTAGATTTTCTTTCCATACCCTATTTCAACACTTTCAGCTCCACGTCCTTCTTGTTTTAATATCCTGCTTGGGCATTTATTTCTCCTAAACTTCAGCTTTCCTTATCCCTTCTTATCTTTGCTTGACTTTAACAATTCTCTTGGATTAGTTTTACCTGCAGCCCTTAATAACAGCTATCATAACTTCCCGACCAAACAGCAGAGCAAACAATTTGCTCTAAATTTGCAAGCCTCACCAAGTGCTGTGTGCATGTATGCCACTATCACTCTGAACTACATTATGTGAGACAACTATGCACCTATAAAAGATAAAAGTATATAAAAATAAAAATAAATATTTTGCAAGCAAATATGAGTAGTGGGCAAAACTAAATTTGTATGGTGAAATCTAATATTAGTTGCACTTAAATTTATTCTCATGTAATTTGGGAAAATCCTTATACACAAATGAGTCAGCCATAGCTGGTCTTCCCACCCAAATCATGTCATCATACACACATTCTCAGGGAACAAATTAAATAATTCAAATTCTTGAGGGTGATTTCTGAGGTTCAGGTGGGTATTTACATTTCTTTGGACAATTGCAGTGGAGCTCCTCTTTTCTCTTCATGTTAATTAGCTTTTACATTTACTATTTATTTATTTATTTATTTATTTATGTATTTATGTATTTATTTATTTTTGTTTCTTTGCGGTACTGTGGATTGAACACAGGGGCAATCTACCTCCGAGCTATACCCCCAGCCCTATTTTTATTCTTTATTTTGAAACAGGGTCTCACTAAGTTGTGGAGTGCCTCACTAGGTAGCTGAGGCTGGCCGTGAACCCAGATCCTCTGGTCTCAGCCTCCCAAATGCTAGGATTACAAGCATGCGCCACCATGCCTGGCTCAGTTATTATTTCTGATATAAAAACGAAACAATTTATTCTATTTCAGTGTTGGATTTACCTGGCCAAACTTTTGTAGTATACTTACTTGAGTGAAAAATAAGCTGGCATATTGAAATTTACTGCCTACATGAGGAAAAGGCTTAACTAACTGGCATTTAGGAGAAGTAGAGTACATATTTTACAAGACTCATTTTTAAGGGTATTGTCTTTATTGGAGGGTTCATATAAATACTGTTTAGTTTTAAAACTATATCAAGTTATTATTCATTCTGGACATAAAGAAATACAGCATTTGTACCATAACAAATCTTTGATCTGAACATATTGTCATACAATTTTTAAAGTGCCCTTAGACAAGCCAGTTACTAAAGACACTAATAATAACAATTTTACATGAAAGTTTCACCACCTTGAAATACAGAGAAAGTACTAGATCACCTTGAAATACAAAGAGTGTACTAGGTTCGACTGTTAGGATGGAAATAAGTACTTAACTGTAGTTTTGTAAAATAGTATAACAACTGTGAAATCTGTGTTATTTTGAGCAATCTTAAAGAGAAAATTATATAATCAATATCTTAAGTTGTTTCTAGAACTATTATCTAGCAGAATAAACCTAGATGATAGGCTGAATCAATTTGTTTCTTCTGATACAAATTGAGGTTAAATTCCATATTTGAAAGCAAGGATATAAAGAAATCCTAAGAAGCTTTCAAGGAATTGAACTAAGTTAATTTAAAGTAGAAGCATTTGGTAATATCTCCTACTTTAGACCTTTCTTTTTGTTGCACTTACAGTTAAAAACTTTGCTGTTTTAAAAATCTTATGGATGATCTCTATAAACCCTACTCTTACAACTAAGTGATTGAAAAAGAATTCAGCCTATGATATATAAACAAGTATATGACAGTGATTGTTTTTCAAGTACAACACAATTTGTGGAAGGAATGATATTCTATTGTTAAGTAAAATTTGTAGCTAAATTAAACTTCAAGCCCAGATAGAAAACTAGCTCAGGTAGCACTTTGAAGTTCACAGTGTGCCTTCCAAACCAACGTTGCTGGGTTTGGTGACATGCTTTTTTTTTTTTTTTTTAAATCTTTATGCCTATAAACCTTGGTGAGGTGTTTGGAATATCCTAGGTCAGTTCATCATAGTTTCTGTGTGTATTAATAACACACATATGCAATAAGGATGAACACAGGCACAAGCACCTATGAAGATTAACTAGCTAATGGTAATGACGAGTTAAATGTTGTTATCTAATGCAAGATCCAAGTACCAGAACTTAACAGTCTTAATTTCACACAAACATGACCTGGGAATTTAAAAAAAAATGATTTTGGCTCCACTTCTGACTAACTAAATTAGAATATCTGCAAGTAAGGGCCAGACATTTGAATGTTTTCATTGCTCCTTGGGTGGTGGTTAAAATACAGACAGGTTGAAAAATGTTGAATCAAGAACAAGAAATCAAAAGTAAGCTACTGCTAATTTTGATGTTGTGCCTTCTAGTAAAAATGTGTGAAAAACTAGTGAAATATTTTACTATGATGTACTTTAATGACATTTAAAAAAATTTTAATTCAAAATATAGTTTTTTATTTTTTGTGTGAAAAACATACAATTTTTACATATATTGACAGACACTGGAACGAGACTGTCCCTTTATTGTGACCTATAGTACTTAGGATGACTGGGGCTGGTTTTCATAAATAATCATCAGCTAACCTCATCTGGTTCTACAGAGACAGATACAACCTCCCCTCCCCCTTCAAAAAAAATGAAAGAGGAAGAAAGAAACTTTCTTCTAGTTGTTTATTCTAATTCACAATTCACACATTTACTCATCTTTCCCTCTATAATTTATAATGTCTTAATTCCAAAACCAAAGATGGAGCTATCCAACTAAATGATCAAATATCATGGTCATCGTGGAATTTCATTTGTAGCCAATAATCCATATATTCATATTATGCATGATTATAAATAACATATACAATATATAGATGTTCTACATAACCGATCATTGGAGGCATTATTTGATTATACATTGAAAATAATAAATAAAAGCCTGCAGACACGAAATGTTAGCTTATTTGTGAAAGATTTTTGGCAATCAGTATTACTGTGTAGTACTTGAACTTTTCATGGGCATGGAGGAGGAATAGACATTTAACACATGATTGTCAAACTGGATTAAATGTCCTTTAAAGTTATAAATATTAGGAATAATTAATAGGGTAGGGCTAGATGATACAGTTCAGGCATTTAGAAATATATGTTGTCAAATATTCATAATTTAACTAGTGTCCTTGATTAGTTTGCTACATTACCAAAATAGTTCTAACTATTTTAGCTTATAACCAGTTAATTTTCTAAACTCTAAGTGGTATTTAATTTTTCCCTTTCATATTAAATTTAATATTTTAGGAATTAATCCATAACTACAGTATAGATGTGTATGTTAAAAAATAACAATTTACCAAAATAGAAAATATACTTAATATAGTGCTATAACAAATTTATAGGGTATCTCTGAATTACTATTTAAATTATATATGTGTGTGCTTAAAATAACACTGGGAACTCATTTATCTTAGATTCCTACATCATTCCTAAGTTTTCACATCTATAGTGTGAATGTGATTATCACTTCCAATTTCTTAAAGTCTTATATGCTAAAAAGAACATTTTAACTGAGTTTTTCCAAAATTCAACACAAGTCATTTGATATTGAGTCAATAAAAGACAGAAAATAAAATTCTTAACATTATTGATAAGGTTAAGAGCCATTTGGATGTCCTTAATTCATAACCTCTATGCCTATAAGACTGAAACATATACAGATATTTATCTAGTACTTGTATAGCATCTAGACAGTTGGTTATAGAGAACTGTTCTGATGTTGAAATGAGCTTTTCATTTCATGTAAAATGTTCTGGATGGTGAACAGTGCTGTGTTTCAGCTGACTTGAGAAGGCTGTGTCTCTACTTTGGCATTTCAGATAGCTTTATTTTTATATTCTTTGGTTGGGACAGAATTTGATAGAAGCTTAGATGTTACTGTGAAAATCATATCCACAAATCTTTCCTTTAGTTATAAAATATACCTATCTGCGGCCCCTGAAATTGAGAAGAATGACTTTCTATCTAGTAATTTTTTAAAAGAAATACACACACACACACACACACACACACACACACACACACACAATTAGCTAAGCTTTAAATTCATTGGGATTGAAAATTTTCAGTTATTCTAACTATACTTAAGATGTTTATTAACTATGAAAGGAAGTGTGAATGAACCCCTTAAAAATAAAATGCAACCTACTAATTCTGAAACTTTCTGGGATTTCCAAGTCAGTAGAATTAAATGAATTTACATCTTCCAAAATCCCTATTACCGTTAAAAAAAAAAGTATATGTTAGGAATTAAACCCCTTACACTGTAATCACAGAAAATAGTTGTCAGATTTCCAGAGAGATATTATTAGATGTCTAAAAACAGTTTTTTTTTAAAACTAAGAGTATTTCAGTGTTGATTTTAACTGGAAGGAAACTATGAGTTAAATAACTCTTCTGTTAAGAAACCTGTCTATAGGTGGGATTTCCCATGATTTTGAATGTTTGATGAATGCTCTTAGGACAGACACCCTCTCACCCCAAGCATTCTGATTTAAAGCAGAAGATAAAAGTTTTAAGGAAATATTGACATAGTCAATGCTGAGCAAAAGTAATGAAAAGGAGACTTTTAATAAAATTAGCACTTTTTTCCTTTGAAAGACTCACAGATGTATATTTTACTGAAAGATAAAATACTGTAAAATTTCAGATTTGGCCATCTACTTTGATTTACAAAGCAAGAAGTATTTAGAAACTGGATGGATCCTCGATGTAAAAGAGTAGCACAACCAGGACTTTACTTTAAAAATCCTCAGTAGATTGACAATTGAATTTAAGCGAGCCATGATGGAATGAGACAGAAAGAGAGTAAATGGCAATATTGTTAAGAATTAAATGTCAAAAATCTTTTGAACATTTGAACATTCTAGGCACCTTCGGGTATGTTTTTTACAGTTGTCTTGTAAAATCACGAAATAGTGGTATGTGCTTTCCAATAACTACTTACTGGATTATTTGAAACCAATCTTAAATTACTGTGTTTGTAAGTAAATGTTATGAATCCTCACTTCTTTTAACAATTATGTTTCTGAGAATTCTGGAATTTCCTGAACCACAGTGAGCAGAGGGAGGGTGCTCTTGGGCGGGCTCCTTCTCGCAGCTTTGTGGTTGTTTATGAGGTTCTTTCTGAGCTGTGCTATCTCTGCAGGAGAGTCAGGAGTTCTTACTAAATGCAGCTGGGCACGGGAGGAGGATCAGGTACCGCAGCTGTGAAACCTTTGCTCAGGCATGCGTTTTGGTTTACACATGGCCAGGTTAAGGAAACAGATTGCAAGGGCTCCTGCTTTCCTAGCCGTCTCGGGTTTAACGCGTTTTATGGCTGGGTCTGAAACGATCTTTGCACTGAGTAATCCTCTTTCGATGTGAGGGTAAGTCACTGGATTCTACTTATCTCCGGTTCGTGTGGGCACAGATCAGGCCCCCTAATCACCCCCCCCCCCAAGCCCCACCACCGGCAACTCTAGTAAGAAGCCACCGTCGCCCGCGTCTCCGTCGAGTCCCGTCCCAGGGAGAGCGTGGCTCCCGGGGAGCCCGAGCGGGAGCAGCGTGCGCTTCCAGGAGGGTGTGCGGCGCGCGGGGGTCTGCACGCGCGCACGGCTTGTTAACGGAGGGCGTGCCGGGGGCGTGGCGCGAGGTGTCCCGGCGAGGCGCTCCGCGCGGCGGGCGGCGGTGGGCGGGCCGCGGGGGAGCGCGGCCCCGAGAAGGCGGTGCGGCGCCGCCGGCGGCTCCGGGCTCCCGCTCTCCCGGCCGCCAAGAACGAGCCGCCGTGGGCGGGGCCTGCGGTGATTGGCGGGCGGGCGGGGAGGTCGGAAGTACTTTGTTTTTTATGCTAATGAGGGAGTGGGGCTTGTCCGTATTTACGTTGAGGCGGGAGCCGCCGCCCTTCATTCACCCACATGGTCCTTCGAGGTGCCGCCGCCGCCGCCCGACCCGCGCCTTCGCGCCACTTCGCGCCCTCGGGCGAGGCCGAGGGGGTGGGGACGACCCCCGCCGCGCCGCCGCCGCTCGCGGAGCCCCCTCGGCGGGGCGGGCTGGCCGGCCGCACCCCCGGCCTGGGGCCTCGGGTCGTAGTAAAGCGGAGGCGGGTGGGAGGCGGGAGCGAGAGCCCGCGGCGGGCCGGGCGAAGATGGTGGCGGCTACTCCTCCGGTGAGTGCGCCCGCCTCCGCCGGCTGAGGGAAACCTGTTGTGTGCGGCCCGGGTCCGCGGGGCGGGCGGCGTGGCCGGGCGGGTCTCGGGCCGTTGGGCGCCGGCGTGCGGCGGCCGCCCCGCTGCCGGGCTCCACGCGGCCGGGCGGCGGGCGGAGGGGGCGGCGGCCGCGCCCGGGACCCGCGCCCCGGTCTGGGCCGGCCGGAGGGCGGGTGGGCGCGCGGCGGCCACACAATGGCCCCTCGGGGCGGCGGCGCGCGAGGCCGGGCCCCCGCGCGGGGCTGGGGGTGCTGGCGGGGCGCGGGGTCCCGGCAGGGAAAGTTTCTCCCGGGGGCGAGAGTTAAAGCGCCTCCAGAACAAAGCGGCGCGGCGCGGCACATGGGCAGGCCGCGGGCCGGGAGGGGGCGCGCCCACGAGGTACCTGCGCGCCGGCGGCGTGGGCGGGAGCCTGCGCTCCCCCAAACTTTGTGCGCGCCGGGCGGGGGCCGGGAGCGCGGGGCCCGGCGCCACCCCCACGCCGCGTGGGCTTTGTTACCCGCGCGTGGGCAGCCCCGGGCGCGGCTCGCAACTTCCCGGGCCGTGGCCCTCGGAGGAGGCCGGAGCCCGCCGGGGCGAGGAGAGGCGCCGCCTGCGCCCGCCCGCTCTCTGGGAGGGCGGCGCGGGAGGGCCGGGCCGGCTCGGCGGGAGCGGCGTCCCCGCCGCCATGTTCCTGCGGGGCGGGCTGCGCGGGGGTGAGGGCGGGGGACATGGCGGCGACTGCGCGCCGCCGCCGATTGTTCGCGGCTTAGGCCTCGGGCCGCGTGCGACGGGCACCGCCGCCGTGCAGCCCCCGCCCCTCTGGGCCGGGCTGGGGGGGGCGGGGGACACAAAGGAGGGGCGGCGCGCCCAGGTCCCCGCCGCGCTCGGGCCTCGGCGCCGCCGGTCGCCGCGCGGCTGCCGCCGGGAAACGGGGGGGGGGGGGGGACTTGCCGCGTCCGGCGGCGCCCGAGTCTGACCCACCGCCCCCTGGCGGCCGCGCGGGGAACCGCAGGGCCGCGCGCCCCCTTGTGCGACATGTGCTGCCGGCCCGGGCTCCATGAGCGTGGCGGGCACTTTGCAGTCTTCTCTGGTGATCCTGCTGGGTTTTCTATTCGGAAGCCAGAGCAAGAGGGGGGAAAAAAACCGGGAGAGGTCAACCTCCGTGTTGTTCTATCACCCAAAGAAAAAGGCAGCAACATGCCTTTGGGATCACAGCAGTTGGGGAAACAACTCTTTATCCCGGCTTGCAGCCACGAGGTCTTGATTGGGGGAGGGGTGGTGAAGAATAGTCCCTTGGCTGCATTTTTTTTCCCTCTCACTGGACCTGTACGTTACAGTTAATAATTGCTGCTGATCGTACTCGAGGATTTCAGGAGCTTTTAATTAAAACATGAATCTGATACTTGGGGATTTTTCAACTTTATTCTCTCACATTTTCACTCATATATTGTTGGTCTTTTAAATCCTGCTAATATTGGTTGGCTCCGAAATTCTTGATTTTGCAAATAGGAGGTATTAATTGGCTTTAAGAGGCCTTGAAAGAGAACAAATATAAGTATGGATTTGGAGGGTGGTAGTAATTTTGAGCAAATGTTTATCTTTTTTCCTGTTTTCCCCCACCCCCACTTCAGCCATACACGTGGACCTGACCACACCAAAAGCCTTTCTAAGGATACTTGGCAGAGAAGGAAGTTTTCCCAAATGGGTAAGTGTATTCTAGTTTTCTTAAATTTTCTGGAATTTCTCCTGACTTTTTGATTTGAAAAAGAATAGAATTGGATTTTTAAAGCATGAAGTAGGTATTTTGGAGGACTTTTACCTTTTCTAGAAAATTTATTTCTTTTAAGTATGGGTCAGCTAGTTTTAAGGTAATAAAAGTATAGTGCAAATACCTTTTAACATCTTTCAAAGCTGCAGTTCAGAAAGTACAATTTTAGGAAATCTTTTAAGTTGGGTGATAAAAGCAGATGTCATTTAGGATGATAAATAAGATTTTAAACAGGATATTTGGGTTGTACAACTAATAAACTTGAAGTATAGTTTTTAAGATTTTAAATTATATTTGAGTTGTACAACTAATAAACTTGAAATGTAGTCTGAATCTTAACTTCATTAATCATTCTATCAAGTATTTGCTAATTGGAAGCCAGAAGAAAAGAAAATGTTTTGCCACGTGGATGTGAAGATTTCCTCTAAAAGGTACTCATGAGTCAAGTTGTACTAGTGATGATATTTTCATTTATGTGCAGTTAAATATTTTTTTCTTAATTGTGCTGAAATGGAACTTGTAGCTTTGAGATAAACTTAATTTTCTTTTCCTTGTTAGAGGTCAGGCTGAATTTTGTGTTTTTCATAGCTATTAGAGTTTGAGGTGTTTTTCTATCTAATTATTTGTTTCAAATTTAGCAGGAATAAAGAGAACATCACCTTGTAAAACTGAAGATTGTGACCAGTCAGAATAATGTCAAAGTGCTTACAGTGCAGGTAGTGATATGTGCATCTACTGCAGTGAAGGCACTTGTAGCATTATGGTGACAGCTGCCTCGGGAAGCCAAGGTGGGCTTTAAAGTGCAGGCTCTGCTGATGTTGAGTGCTTTTTGTTCTAAGGTGCATCTAGTGCAGATAGTGAAGTAGATTAGCATCTACTGCCCTAAGTGCTCCTTCTGGCATAAGAAGTTATGTTTTCATCCAATAATTCAAGTCAAGCAAGTATATAGGGGTTTTAATAGTTTTTTTGTTTGCAGTCCTCTGTTAGTTTTGCATAGTTGCACTACAAGAAGAATGTAGTTGTGCAAATCTATGCAAAACTGATGGTGGCCTGCTATTCCCTTCAAGTGATTTTTTTCTTTTTCCTTTTTTTAAATTTTATTTTATTATTTAATTATTTTTTACTAATTCTGTGTACTTTTATTGTGTCGATGTAGAATCTGCTTGGTGTAAGTGATGTGACAGCTTCTGTAGCACTAAAGTGCTTATAGTGCAGGTAGTGCTTAGTTATCTACTGCATTATGAGCACTTAAAGTACTGCTAGCTGTAGAACTCCAGCTTCAGCCTGTCGCCCAGTCAAACTGTCCTGTTACTGAACACTGTTCTATGGTTAGTTTTGCAGGTTTGCATCCAGCTGTGTGATATTCTGCTGTGCAAATCCATGCAAAACTGACTGTGGTAGTGAAAAGTCTGTAGAAAAGTAAGGGAAAATCAAACCCCTTTCTACACAGGTTGGGATCGGTTGCAATGCTGTGTTTTTGTATGGTATTGCACTTGTCCCGGCCTGTTGAGTTTGGTGGGGATTGTGACCAGAAGATTTTGAAAATTAAATATTAATGAAGATTGCGATTTCCACTCTAAAATGTGCAAGAGATACGAATTGTAAAAAGAACTTGGTAACTTCTTAGTTTTTGTCAATGTAAAACATAAAACTTTTGTTTCTTGAAACCAAGTATTTTCATATTTTGTACCTAAAACATTTAACTTTGAATGTCAGACAGCAATGTAAGTTTTACTTTTTTGTGGAGTCAGAATTAATATGGCAAATATGATTATATCTGTAAAAAACTTACTGTAAATGCACTGGTTTGTAAAGTTAGAATATGACCTTTTGCTTTCTTTGGACTTAGTATTATTACATTATGTTCAAATCAATGTGTTAAAGAGGGTTGTTCTGCAGGTAACTGGTTATATACTAGATTCTCTTTGTAATTGTTAATGATGTATATTTTGTTAAGTGACAAGGATCTTCAGACTTGGTACCATCTGGGATCTAAAAAATAAGAATGAAAAAGAAAAACAAGCTGATGCTAAATGTTATAGTGACAAGTATATGTATATGCTTCCCTAATGCCAGGAGTGTACCAGCGAGGTAAAAATCTGAAATTAGTTTTTCCTTCGGGTCTGTAGCTAACATAGATGTTGGCTTCTCCTTCCATAAGTATAGTTCTATAACAGTGGAGTGTGGAGCCCAAGAAGTTTAGTTTAACATAGCCTTAGTCAACATTTCTGCCTTTTTCATGTGTTTTTATTTCTAGTCTTAGGTGACTTACCTTAAGATTAGTCAGAGAACAGTTGCTAAAATTGGGCCCAAGCTGGGATTCAAGGAAACTTGTATTTGAGCAGTGTTTTACAAAGTATTGGGTGGAAGGTTGTTTTGGTTATGAAATTTTCATAACCTTAGCAATTATACCACCTGATAAACATTGAAAGCATCTGTTAAAATATATTGGATGAAGAGTTTTCACCTCTAATATAGCTCTTTAAGAGATTTAAGCAGCTTAGTCTGGGATTTCTGATTAGAAAGGTCAAAATTTTATAGTTTTGGATTATTAGGTAAATTTTCAAGAAGATAAAAAGTTATTAGAATTGTACAGTGATTTATAAAATGGAAATTTAATTGTACTTGACCTGAGTTTGAATTGAAGGAAACCTAAATTGTTTTATTATTACCATGGTTTATAGTAGTCTGCAAAATAGTATGTATAAGTATGTATATTTATTGTAAGTGAAAAGTGTTTGTATTTATTGGAACATGATCTTGTTTTAAACCTTTTGAATACACACTAGCAGCATTTTCTTAAAGTGGAGCCAGTGATATGAAGCCTGCCGGGTGGCTTCTTTAAATGTGCTAAAATGTAAGTCAACTTTGGACCGGTTTTAAGTGGTTACCTCTATCCTTTGGTGCTGACCCTATGTAGTACTTACTTTGTTCAAGACTTACTTGAACTGGAATTGATATAAAGAACAAGTTAATAAATGAGTATTTTGTGGGATGGCAGTGAGCTGAAGTTGTGTAACATTTACTTTTTGGTTTGTTTTTAGCTTTAGAATGTGTGACAAGTTTTATGTTCTTGGTTTTAAGATTTTTTTCCTTAGGCCTGATAACCACACATGTCAGCAAAGCTATGTAAATATTTATAGCTCTGGCATTATTGATTAGCCATTTTGAGATAGTTAAATGAACAAGTTGTTATTTGTTCCATCTCTAGTTGATTGGGGTGAAACTGACTTTCTTACAGTGCTTTAATTTTAAGTTGTGGTTTAGGGTTGTGTTTCAGGCAACCTAAAAATTGCCAGGGGGGAAAAAAGACATAAATTATTCTTTTAAAACTGCTTGCAAAAGTATTGGTGATTAAACTGAAAACTTTTTGAGATCTTCATTTTACAGGCAAACCTGTTTAAGCACAGCAGGCCAGACTTGGGGTTTCCCCTGTAACTAGTTTGAAGATCCTGATTCCTGACAAAATGCGACCTGCAACTGCCTGGAGGACAATTTCGTGTCACGTGAAAGTTGATTTTGTACTTAAATACTGTTCTGTTAGTTGACAACTCTGTAGTTTGTCTAGCCTTAGAATTATAGTAAAGGTAAGGAGAGTTGAGGATACAAGACCAATGGGTTTTAACTGGAAGACCATCATGCCCACTTGAAAAGCTCTACCTTATTCTATGGTTTAGAGGTGTTTAGCTTGCTTTCTGCTTAAAGTCTGAATTAATACAGTTTTGGTATATTAAATTCAGTCTGTGTTCTTACTGAGTTTGAAAGAATCATTAAGAAAAGGAATGTACTCTGAACTTCAAGACTGTAAGAAAATTGTTGACAAAGGTTTAGTGTTCCTTTCTCAATTAAGATCAAGACAGTAGCACAGCATTCAGAGGTACCTAATTATGTATTTACAGTTTGGTGATGCTTTCTGAACTGTTTGAGTGTATTTTCTATGAATAAAATACTGCATTTTAAAACTGCCTGTTAAGTTGTTCATAATGAACATGAAATAAAAAGGTTCTCCTCTTCTGCTGGTAGCGCTTCTTCTGGTGGTTATTTTACTTGTTTAAGTTTTCTAGGTGTTGCCTAGTTAATTGGGAAACTGGGCACAGGTACCAAAACTTTATCTGCATTATCTTTTGATTTTGTGTGGAATCTATTTGTATTTTAATTTTTTACAGGTGAGGAAATGAAACCAGAAAAGTTCATTTGCAAGGATAGAAATCTGGTAAATGGATCCCTTTCAGTGTTGTCTGAAAATCTACCTATTAAATCCAGAAATTTTCAAGTTACTTAATTTCCTTCATTTGGAGATTGATTTGAGTTCTTAATATGTAACAATTTGTAAGGGACTCCAAGGACAAATTTTTCTAAGTTAGAAAGCATAAGCACTTAATCTAGCCAGTTGATATTTTATTAACCCAGTTATATCTAAAACATCTCCAATTTTTGTTTTGACTACAATGTTGTATACATTGCTAAAGTAGTTTAGTGAAATGTTGGAAGTTGTTTCAGAGAACAAAATTAAGTGTAATATCTTAAATACCTTCTTTTTTTTAGTAAATAGGTTGATTCCAGGGTGGGATGTTTTTAATGGATCTGAGACAGTATACTCTGAGTAAAGGAATAATATCTGAATGTTCAAGTGATCACAGTAAATATTTTGAAAATAAGGTAGTAGGGTGTAGTTGTTTATGGCCAGTAAAGAAAGGAGACTTTGTCTCTGTTGTACTTAAAAAATAACTGCAAACAAGTGCATGTTTAGTCATAAATGAAGCAATAGTTAACAATAGTACAGTGTAAAGAGCAAAACCAGGAACTGTTTATAGTATTTCCCTTAAGTGATACTTAAATTTCAAGTTGAATGTACATTCTTAGTACCTTTCCACCAGAGACCAGAAGTTAGGTATGTGAATATCCTACAGCAGAGAATGAGTAATACACCTGTTATATGTCTAAAAGTATATGTGTAGCCGGGTGTGGTGGTGCATGCTTGTGATCCCAGTACTTGGGAGGCTGAGACAGGAGGATCGTGGGTTCAGTGCCGGCCCCAGCTACTTAGTGAGATCCTTTTTCAAAACAAAATATAGGGCTGGGGGTGAAACTCAGGGGGTAGAATGCCCTTGAGCTCAATCCCCAGTACCACACGCAAAAAAAAAGTATGTGTTACGGAGTTGCTAGCCTAAATTGCTCTGGTAAACTAAAGGATACTTGGTTGGGGTTATAATCACCTGGACTGAATACCACTTGTTTAACAGGGTTCTTTGTGGAGTGAGTGGGGTGTACAGCCAGTCTTAAGTTATCCAAAATCTCCCATGAGAACACTGAAGAACATAAACATAGCACTTTATGATTTACGTAAGAGATGAGATTTTGTGAATTGTGTCCATTCCTTCCTATTTTATAACTGGCTTAATTTGCTTGGCATTTCATCTTACTGCCTCACACTTTGCTTCTGAATTCATGGGCTTTCCCTCAAATTTCAGATATGATCTTTCCCTTGACTCTTGTCACCCAATGTCAAGTGTTAAGTCATGCTATGTACCCATTTCCTTATGAGTTGGTTCTATCTGCATTGTCATTTTGAACAAGTAAAGATGTGCACGAAGGTTTAACAGATGAAGCTTTTAATACTTGGGACTTTACAAGGGGGACTTCACAAGAATGTAATAATCTTGAGGTGTTTTCTAACTTGTTCCTCTCCCATAAGTATCTAAATCCACCCCCCCATACACAGGTTTTCAGATCTATAACTGATTTCGATGGGAATTAGGCTTATTACTTGAGTTCCTAAGGAATTTCAACCTATAAAGGAATCTATTTTTGAAATACTTAATTTCCATGATTCTGCTTTCCTAGTCATCTTTCCCTCAGAATTGTCAAGCCTGTATCTTTACATTCTTAGATGAAAATTTCAGTTAAACATAGTTTCTGTCTGAATATTTCTAGTGTGTATGACCTCATTCTGATTGTATTGTTAATACTTTAAAAATACAAAACTTAGTTGAGTGATTTTCTGTAAGGGCACTTTTACTTCATCAAGTAAAACATTTTTCATGATTTTCTGTAAGGGCACTTTTACTTCATCAAGTAAATTACATTTTTAAAAGTGCTCTGCTTCCCGCTTTTTTACCTCTCCAAGCAGGCTCATACTTCATAGTGCTTGCCTTTTCCTTTAGCTTGGAAATCTTTCCTCTCTGCTTGTCATATCTTTTAGGTTTATTTCCTTCTAGTCTTTGTCCAGATGTCAAGATTCAACTAGATCTTCAAACTATATACTCTGCTCCTTCTCTAGGTAATTTTCCTTAATAGAACGGTGGTGTCACCTGAGATTTTGTTAGAAATAGAATCTTTTCTCTAGTGAAGGGTGGAAGAAGAAAAGACCTGATTAGTGTTCCCACTTAATGTGGGAATGTCAGGATGGATCACTTGAAAATATTAAACTTA
>PVLC010031781.1:0-18367 GCA_004027655.1 Graphiurus murinus | reverse complement strand
GCAACCAAACAAACATAAGTAAATCAAGGCAATACAAAACAAAAACAGAGTAAAAGCAAATAAAACATAACACATACACAAAACCACAACAGCAACAACAAAAACAAGAACCTTGCTAGTATGTAATTACAGAGCTGAGTTGGCCTCTACAGCCCTTTTGGATCTGCGTGGATATTTTCAGCTTTTAAATATCTACTCACTCTATTAAATTTTTGAGTGTGTCTCTGGCATTCTTATTTGCTCTGTCAGCACAGGCAGGGAGTTCTGCTGTTGCCTTTCCCACTGCAAGCTTGTGTCTCTGAGCTCTTCACAGGGCCTGTCTGCATCTCTCCCTTTGCTGGTGGCGGAAGTGCAATCTGTATGCCTGGCACTTTCCAGGGTGCCTGGAAGTTCTCTATGCCCTGTGTGCACTGGGTCCCTCTCTCACTTTTCTTATCCAATCACTTGAAGGGTGGGTGACTGAGTCTGCCCTTTGTATAGGGGCCCCGGCACCCCAGGGGTGCAATTTAACTTACAGATCACTGCTGCTCTGGTTCCAGTGGGAGGAGTGATCTGGGTATCCTCGCCGCAGGCTTAAGATGGTTATCCCAGGTGTTCTTGATCGCTGTTGATCAGACACTGCACTTGGTGATTGGCAAGCTGGTGGCTAGCAAGCTGGTGGCTGGCAAAATAGCAGCCACTGGTTTGAGGTGCTCGCCGGCTCCTTTGTTCTCCCTGGGTTTTGTTCAGCTGCTTTTGTTGCTTTATTCACTTTTTTTGCAGCTTTTCTTTTCTTTCCTTCCTTCAAGAAGCTGCTTTTGTGGCAGTTTTGATTCAGGCTCTACAGTGCAGTTGATCGCTGCTCTGGCTCTGCAGGGAGCGGTGAGCTGGGCTGGTCCCGCAGGGGCTTAAGCTGGTTGTACCATGCCTTCAGGTCACTGTGGAAGGTGTGGGGATATGCTGCCTGGTTAGGATGTGAAGTTCTTGAATCACTTACTCTATGTCTGGTCGCTGGGTATGCAGGAGGTCACTAGATATCTCTGTGTTAATTGATCCTCAAGCCAGTGGCTTAATGGCCACCGCGGCTCCGAAATGTGGCACCGCTGCCTCGCGGACAGGCTCCTTTGCTCTTCCTGGTTGGCTTTCTGGGGTCTCTTTAGCTGCAGTTCATTTTTCGTTCCACTGTTTGTTTTTTTGTTGTTGTTTTTTTTCTTCTGTCAAGAAGCTGCTTTTATGGCAGATTTGATTTGAGTTCACAGCACCTGAAGAGAGGTGTTTCACTCAGATGCCATCTTGGGCTCTCTCGCTGCACTACTTTTCTTTTTCTTTTTCTTTCTTTCTTTTTTTTTTTTTTTTTTTGGTGCATTGTAATCATACATCTTTGTTAGATACAATCTGTAAAGGCATACATGCACATATCTCTCATTTAAACCTTCCCCAATTCCCTCCTTTCTCTCTCCCCCTCCTTCCTTCTCAAGTTCAGTTTAGTGATTGACTTTGATATGTTTGTGTAGCTAGTAATGGACTAAGTTTATTTATACTAGTGTCACTGGGAAAGTAATTCCATAGGATAGTAAATGATGACAGCTGATGTCACTTGGCGATAGGAATTTTTCACCTTCATCATAATCTTAAGGGACTATCATCATGTAGGTTGTCCATTGGTGGCTAGAACATCATTATGTGACACATGATTATATATAAAAGCTATGAAAAATGAGTTGTGTAATTTCAGTGACTCCTCAGACAAGTAAAATGCTCTTTAAAATTGACACTGCACAATCTACAAATGAATGGTAAAAAATCTTGCTAATAATTTACTAATTCCCCTGTATTTAGAACATTATATAACAAATAAAAAGCACCATGACTAGTTAAAAGAAACCATGGGAAAAAGTAAATAGGTATGTTTGTTTGTTAGTACCTTAATTAAACCCAGAACCATTCTACTTCTGAATTACACCCATAGCCCTATTTTTAATTTTTTTTGTCTTGAAACACAGTCTTCCTAAATTGCTGAGGCTAGCCTCCAATCTATAATCCTCCTGTCTCAGCCTTCAGCCTCCCAAGTACTAGGATTACAGGTATTTGCTACCACACCTGACTACTGGAGCTACATTTACCTTTTTTTTGCATTACTGGGGATTGAACTCAGGGGCACTCTACCTCCAAGGTACAGCTCCAGCCCTATTTTTTATTCTTTATTTTGAAACAGGGTCTCATTAAGTTGCGGAATGCTTCACTAGGTAACCGAGGCTGGCCACGCACCCGGCTCCTCCAGTCTCAGTCTCCCAAATGCTGGGATTACAAGCATGAGCCACCACGCCTGGCTACTTTTACCTTTTAATGTATTAATTAGTGGTAATTTTTTCCTGCTTTTTGAATAAAAGGCCCTGTGTCTTCATTTTGCTCTGAGTTCCACCAATGAAGTAGCTGTGCCTGGGAACTTGATAGAAATGCAATTTGGGGACACATTTGCAAGTTTGAGAAATGTGAGTATGAATCATTACAAATGGAGAACCCCATGACTCTAGTCTTGCAGAAGACCCACATCTGAGTGCCTCATTTCTTTTATCTACTCTAAGAACAGAATTCTCACAGAAGCACTGAGGAGTACCACCACCTTCGGTCCTGACCTCCACATGTCTAAAACAGTCCTTGGGAGGATCCACTCTGAGTTCAGACACATCTGCACTGAGACTTTGGGCAGGATTCTCAACCTCTCTCGTCCTCAGTTTTCTCAGTTTTGGATGTATTAACACCTGCCTCATCATGTGATTAGAGGAATTAAATGAGCTAACATATGTCAAATGCTTAGCACAGTGTCTGGCATATGGTAAACACTCAAGGAAAAGGGCATTACAATGAAATTCTTAATAATCATTATCATCTCTATTCTTTATTGCCCATGCTTGTTAGCTCCTCTGGACAAATGTCTAAGGCATCATTGCCCTTGCTTACCTCTCTCTAGGTTGCCCCCATTTTCCCAGTTGAGTCACAAATCAGAAGAAAGATACAAAAGCATACACCCTTCCTTCTCACTAGTAGAGTGGACAGGATGAGAAACTGAGCAAGCTGTTTAAAGTCTTGATTAGGCATTTTCTTACCTAAAAGTGATATGTTCTACCTTCATAAATAATTTTGCTTTAGAATTCTAATGCACAAGAGGACGTATCCATCCCCCTGACTTGACATCCTATAGTAGGAGATTTCATATTAGCCAAGAACCTGAGCTTTGGAACTGGATCAGCCTGTGTCCCGATTGTCACTCATTGGCTAAGTGACCACGAGCAGAGACAGACCAGCTCAGATTCAGAGTACCTACGTCACAGTATCATGGGGGAGTCTAGTGAGAGGATGTGTGCAATGCATGCAGCTCTGTGTCCAGCTCCGGATGCTCAATACCTGTGTGTAGTTGTGGTTACTGTCATTGTTAGGAACCAAAGTTCAGACTGGCTCTGACTCAGCATCTTATCATCATCTACTTTGGCAAATAATTTCCTTGACCCCCTTTCCTCACTATAGAGCTTACATAGGAATAGCAATCTCACCTGGCCATTCCCAAGGGCAAGCCCAAAGAACTATGCACAAACACTTTGTAAATTGTGGAAGCTTCAAAAAATATGAGGCAGTTGTATTATTAATGTTGTCTTCAGAACGAAGACAGTGAGACTCTGAGAAGGGATATGCTGTTGTCAACATATCCCTCTGCATTTTGTGTAAATTCACAGAGACATCCAGGGAACCAAGTCCTATTTATTTCTGTGGGTTTACTGCAGCAGGAGAAAATGTGTGTATTACACTAAGCTAAAAAGTAATCTATAAAAAGGCCAGTGTTGAGAGCCAGTGTTCTCGTGCCCTCACTGAGCTGTTTAGAAGCACACAGACAGCTCTATGGTGAGTGCTATTAGATCTCAAATTCAAACCCAGGACTGCCTGATGCATCTGTAGTGAGGAAGGCTCCCACAAGGACTCCTGGGAGGAATCTCTTGGCTTCAGACCTGAGTCCACCATGGATCCTCTATTCCTTAAGGAGAAATCTTAGCTTCTTAAGTGAGTTGTGCTTTGCAACATCCCTTCTCAAACTTTAATATGCATATAAATCACCTTGAAATCTTCTTCAAATGTGAATTCTGATTCAGTACGTCTGCTTGGGGCTGGAGATTCTGCATTTTAACAAGCCCCCAGGAGAGGCTAATGCTCATAGACCATGCACAGCTGGGGCAGGAAGGGTTTGTTTGTCCTTTAGGCAGCTCTGGGAGTTTTCAAAGGCCACAGGGGAGGCTTCGTGTCTGAGAAAGATGAAACTTGAGGGTGGTGGGATGAGTGTATGGGTGTCACCTGTGAGCAGCCAGGGCTGAGAACATTGGTGGGAGGGCTACTGAGAGACATTAGAGGTACCAACTCAGGTTCATGGTCTCCAAGAATAAAGACTTGATTTCTGAACAGATCCCTAGAAACCAGAGACCAAAGTGGTTTCAGGTAGGGGATCTTTGGGTAATGTTTTGCCTGGAAAAACATTCCAGCAAGTAGCACACTGTGAAACATCTATGAGTCCAGGTGCTGCTAAGCACCTTCCCCCAACACTCAGTCCCTGTTCCTAGCCTGACGTTTCCTGTTCTCTCCAAGGCTGATCTCCAGTCTCTGGTCACGATGATGGCAGCAGGAGTAAAAGGGGTAGCAGTAATGACTGTAAGCATAGCAGCAGTGGTAAATATTTGAGAATGTACAATGCAAAGGGGACTATGCTAAGAGATTTGTCTATATCCCATTAAATCCTCCCAACAACCTTTCAAGGAATTTATTATTATCCCCACTTTACAAGTCAAGAAACTAAGAAAACACAGGAAGTGTTTTCTGTTTTAAGGTCCCACCGTAAAGTGGACATACCCACCCTTTCCCACTCTCTGCCCCCAGGGTTCTCATGCTACATTTGGTCATTAAAGAAATTCCCATACAGCATTGCAGCAAATACCCAAGTAGTGATGGGGACAAGAGAAATGTTCTTTTCTTCTGAGTATGAGAGGATGAAGTCATGGAGAAAGTAGATAACCCTCACTGTTTGGGCAGCAGTCACTGTGCTATCTGAACTCAGGACCAGATCTTCCCCAGTGGGGGCCAGAAACTTAAAACATCAGTCAGTATCCACTGAATGATGTGAATAAAGTTTCAGTTATGCCAGTCAAATAAGCTCCAGAGACCTGCTATGCAGCATCGTGCATGTAGTTAACAGTACTGTACTGTGAGCTTAGAAACTTGTTACAAAAGGAGATATCAAGTTTTTATCATCAAAGTGGGGGACGGAAGCATGAAGAAACTTTTGGAGGTGCTGGTAGTGCTTACCACCTTGATCATGGGCTTGGCTTCATGGGTATGCCCATACATTAAACCCCGTCAGATCCTGTCCATTAATATGTTCAGGCTTTATAACACAATTGCACTTCAATAAAGCTGTTAAAAATGAAAAAAACCATAAAAGCCACAAATAAATAAATTAAGGGCTTCCATATGAAAATACTGAAGACCGTTTGCCATGAAGCCACCAGGTGAATTGTGTGAAACGCCCTATCTGCTGCTTTGCTCCCCCACTGGAGCTGACCCCTAGGTCCAGAAAGAGCTTCCTAACTCCCTCTTTAAATATTCAGGGATTTATGGCTAGACTGCAAGTCCCTTTGTGTCTCCATTTCAGCCTTAGCACAGAGCCTAGCTCCTGGGGTATATCTATTGCAAACTGCTAATAAATTAATTATTTGATTAATCTATTGATTAGTTAGTCTATCTACTAGCCTCATTCCACTGAGCAAAACTATTAGAAGCCTGTATCTAAGTTGAGAAGGAGACCAAATCTCTTTCCCCAAACAGAGGAATGCTACTGGGGGTAGTGGGGAGGAAATGTAGCTAATTTGTTCTGCAAACATGGCCAGGCACTGCCCTTAGTACGTGGGTAACAGTGACACCAGGGATGATGTCATAGCTGTGCATCCTCCTGGCCTTAAACCCTGGCGGGAGCAGGTACATCTAGATGTGAATCACATAGCCACAAATGTCTACTCACCTATCTTTAGAAGTTCTCAAAAATCTCTGTGCCTCGGTTTCTTAATATATCAGAGTTTCTTAGTATGTCAGAGTTGTTGGGGATTGAAGGAGGTAATGCGTGTGAATTGTTTACCATAATGTTCAGCATATGGTAACCATAACTGTCAGCTAAATGGCCATGGCATGATGATCCCTGCCCACAGAGCAGATGTTAGCAATTTTTTTGTTCTATAAAGCGCTTGATAGTAAATATCTTATGCTTTGTGGACAATGGAAGGTTTCTGTCACAATAACTTGATTCTGCCAATGTAGCGCCAAAGTAACCACAGATGATATGTAAGTGAATACCATATCATTTTAATGTCACGAAATCTTGTTCTCATTTGTGTGGTTTTTTCCAACCATTTAAAAATCATTCCTAATTCACAGACTACAAAACCAGGCAACAGGCCAGATTTTGCCCATGGGCTGTAGTTTACTGACCCCTGGTCTAGAGGGGAAAATAGAAAATATACAAGTTATTGCAATACAATGTGTTTGTTCAAAGTGCAGAGGAAAGGATTTATTTTGTTTGGCAATGAGAGGAAGACTAAGAATGGCTCCATCAAAGAGGAGACATTTGAGCTGGGGTTTTGAGAGTGAGTAGGAGTTCACCAGATAGGATGGATAAGAGAGGAAACAACCATTAGAATGAGCAAAGGGGGAAAATTTTTTGTAGAAAAGTGACTAAAGCTCATTGCTGCACAAAAAGCTGGATCACACAGAAGGTAAAGAAAGAATTCTTGCTATTTAACTGTTATTATTTGAAACATTTATTTCCTGAGGCCATCATTTGATTTAGAATGATATCACAAAGACCCTGGGAGTAGGACTTATGTTTGGTCTCAGTTACCATGTTTCTACCCCCAGCCACTATCACCTTTGTCTGAGAAACTCTAAAAACCTCTTGAAAGCTCTTCCTAAAATTCTCTAAAGCTTGTGTTGACAGAGAATACAGCCATTCTTTTTGGGCATCTCTGTCATTCAAGTTGAAGAACATGTTAAAGTCTTTTTTTTTTTTTTTTTATTCATACATTGTAAGCATACATCTTTGTTAGGTACAAATTAATAACGATATATGTGCTCACAATTCTCATTTGACCCCTTGCCCAAATTCCCACCCCACTCCCTCGCCCTCCCTCCCTCTCAAGTTCAGTTTAGTGAGTGACTTTGATGTACATTAGTGTGCCCCCCCACCCCGTCCAACCCCTTCGGTTAAATCAACTTCTTTGCTTTCGAGGGTCTCTCCTTAGAGCACTCCACCACTCTTTATTTAGTACATTAATTAGTTGCCTCTGTAATTGTTTACTGAAAATATATTTCTAAATATATATTTTTAAAATATTGTTCTTTGATATCTCTGGAATGTCATTACAAAGATTGGCCAAGTCTTTTATCAACAAAATTATTTATCTAAATTTTTTTAATCCAAATATACAATAACTTGACTGAAAGAAAATGGAGAATATTTGAAATTGTTCTTCAACCCAGCTGCCTTGAATCTAATACTGTGTTATTTTAAAATGTGTTTAAGCTGGGTGTGGTGTCATATGCTTATAATCCCAGTAGTTGAGAGGCTAAGACAAGAGAATCGCAGGTTCACAGCCAGCCTCAGCTACTTAGTGAGGCCCTCTGCAACTTATTGAGACCCCGTTTCAAAATAAAGGATTAAAAGTAGGACTGGGGGTGTAACTCAGAGGTAGAATGCCCCTGGGCTCAATCCCCAGCTCTAAAAAAAAAAAAAAAAAAAAAAGATGTTTCGGTTTTTCAATTCTTGAGGTTCAGATTATAGAAAATAATTTGTATATGCCATAGTATTTTATTCAACAAAGAAATACTGAGCACCAGCTATGTACCATGCACTTTGCAGGTCCCTAGTATGCACAAAGACCTAAGCCCAGTCTCCTGCCCTCGTGATGAGATAAAAGAACACTCAGTGGTGTGTTGAAGCAGGTCCAAGAGAGCACCAAAGGGAAGCTGTTCTCCCAAAGTCACCAGGCGGTCAGCATGGGAAGCTCACATTTTCAGCCAGAGAGGCATTTCCTCTGTCCTCTTATTCCACTTGCACTGCAGGTACTCCAATCACCTGAAGAAATGAATCCTGCAATGCTGATTTGTGAACAATTACCCTTAGACATCCAACCACCTAAAAGCACTAAAGGATGGGAGCAGGTTGGGAGGCCTGGGTGGGCCATTGCAGGCCATCAATGGTTACCCTGCAGTGATGCTTCCAATCCATTCCAAGGCTATTAGGATTATTAAAAGGCAAACAATCCTCGCCTTATCACACTGGCAAGCGTGAGGACTTTGCTCTCATCACCAATACTTGATTTCCTTAGATTAAATAACAATCCAAGACAAGGAAAGTCTAGCAGAGTGTTGGAAATCAACACACCCAGGTAAAAGAATGGTTCATAGGCTAGAACCCCAAAAATGGCAGAGCAGAAGAAAGCTACTGATTGACAATATAGGGTATCTATAGTTTCAAATACATGGATACCCACTAGAAACAACACCTTCTCCATGCAGCTGTCTCAGAAATAAACAGAGAGTTGGACTTTGCTCTTTGTTCAGGTTAAGCCAGCATCAGAATGAACCTAGAGGAAAGCCTATGAACTGAGTTGTTTTTCTCTGTAGAGCACATCCAGTCTCGTCCCTTTCACTTACAGTTTTCAAGGCTCCTCCCAACTCTCTGTAAGCCACTGAAAAATTGCCCTTACCCATGGCAGAGAGATAACAATATAACAATTAATTTCTCTGATTAAATTTGTCTGCCTGTGTGTGAGTCAACTGAGTGACTATCCCATAAGGGAAGAAGAGAACATTCATTCTTCTTTTTAAAAATATCTCTGAAAAGTTTTATTACTAAGAATCTAGAAGCAATACTAAATGAAAATAATAATCAAATTGAAAGCAGCCCCATTTGTCATGGAAACATATCTGATCCAAGGGCCTGGTCAGGAAGAAAAATAATTCATAAAGGGGAGCTGAGAAGCCCTGCGATTTAAGAAGCTGTGTTTAACAAGAAGAATCATCTTGCTTTCTTCATTTTCCTTTATGCTGAGTGGAAGTTGATAAGTGATATGATTTTCTCTCCGAGGATATTTTAGGAGAAGAGAACTTGTAATATTTATTATAAGATTCTAATACATTTGCATACTGCCCTAACCCAATTCATCATCATCTCTATCCTGACTACAGTGTGGCCTCTTCAAGACTCCCCACCCCCTAATGCCACCTCTGCTTCTTTCCACAGCTGGCCGAATCTCAACTGTCATCTCTCAAATTAAGTGCTACTTCCTCAGAGAACACAGTACCTGCAACTGCGCCTACCACTTACTGTCTAACTCATCCCATTTGTTTCTTAGTCACTTTTATAGCATATCATATAATTTTTTGGAAGGAGAATTCTGGGATTGAACCCAGAGTCATTCTACCTCCAAGCTATACCCCAAACCCTTTTTATTTATTTATTTATTTTTATTATGAGACAGGGTCTTTTTAAGTTGCTGAGAGTCTTGTTATGTTGCTAAGGATGGCCTCAATCCTACAATCCTCCTGACTTAGTCTTTCAAGTACTGGGATTACAGGCTCATGCCACCACACCTAGCTCATAATATGATCTTTTTATCTTGCTTATTTTTGCTGGAGGACATCTGCCTTATTCACTGCTGTGTGTCCTACATCTAGCACTTAGTATTTGATGAATGAATGAATGAATGAATGAATGAGTGAATAGGAAAGACAAAGAGCCAATCACTAGATTTAATAGTAAACTAATTTACCCTAGTCTTACAAAAAATTTCTGATAAAGGAGCTGCTATCTTCACTGAACAAGGGAACAAATACACAGGTGAGGTCACACAATTTCTTTGTAGAAAGTGGGAACTTCCGCTTGGATCTCTCTTACTCCAAAGTCACTTTAATTTCTACCCAATCATGTTACCTTCTAAATGGAATTTTTTCCATAAAAGAGAATGCTTTGAACTTTTTTTTTTTAATGTCCAGGAACGTGAGGCTTTGTGATGTTAGACTAAATTTCTTACAATGCTATCTTATTGATTTTTTTAATGTTAAAAAAATTGGATTTTCCATTGCTAGTTAAATGGATTTGACATTCTTAACCACTCCATCCACCTAGATGCCAATCCAAAACTGTCAAGAGGGATCTTTCATGCTATTTAAACACTTCAATGGACATGTTGTACATACACAAATTTATCAGTACTAATCATGATGTGCACAGGGAGGGGGAGAGTGGGATGGGAGCTGGGAGAGGCTCATGGAGTGCTGTGTGCATGTATGCTTCTATCACCCTGAACTTCATCATGATGTATGATTACAATGCACCAATAAAAAATAAATCAATGTGTATTGTTCATCCAGGTAACGATTATGATTGATACCCCATTTATAATTGCCCATGAATTGGTTTCTTGTAAATAAATCAAGACCATGGTCTATGTACAAATATAATTTATATGACTGCTTTATTTGGGGCATAAATAGCCTTCAGGAGGCATACGTACAGCATAAGCTCTCCCTTTAAAAACAGAGTGATACATATATGAATGCATGCATGTCTATGTCTACATGTACATGGTAAGACTATATTTTTTAAAAAGCTATGCATTTAAAAAATATATATATATATATCACTGGAAAACTGAACATAGTCAAAATTTACTGCCAACAGATATAGTTAACCCATTTTTTCATTAATTCCTATATATGTGTCTATCTTCTGATCTAGTTATTTGAACTAAGCCTTTTCTCTATTGTCATGCTTAATGGTAATAATAATGCGTTTACCAAAGAATGATTGAGATTTACTCTACTTGCATTTCATAGCAGAGCCCCATGATTCATGATAGCTTCACGTATGTGCAGCCACATTGGATGGCATTAAACAAAGTACTGTCAAAAGTGTAATACCCCCCACTATCCCATGGAGTAACCAGAGAGGAGGTGGGGAGCTGTTTCAGAGTCAGCCTGCTTCATCAGGGTTGAGCCAGTGGCAGGCTGCAAAGACCACAATTCCTTTGTATTTATTTACATGACTTCCTTCTACTTATGGCAAATGATATTAGCTTTGCATTTATAACAATATTAGTTTCCTTTTGGGTTGGATATATTTTTAAAAATAAGCTGGTGCAGTGGCACATGGCTGTAATCTTGGAAAATTGAGACAGGAGGATCACAGGTTCAGGGCCAGCCTTGGCAACTAAATAAGACTCTCAGCAACCTACCAAGATCCTGTTTCAAAACAAAAAATAAAAAGGGTTGGGCATGTAGTTCAGAAGTAGAATGTCCCTGGGTTCAATCCCCAGTACCACCAAAAAAATTTTTAATAAAAATAAAATAAATGCCAATTAAAAAAAATAACACATGAATAATAGTCCAAGTAGTGTGCAGAGTAGCAAAAATTATGCAAGTTATATGCAAATGATTGGTGGAACAAAACAGGTCTGGGAGTCAGAGTTCACTACCTAATAACTGAGTAAATTTGAGTAAGTTACTTAACCTCACCTCAAGATAGCAGTAGCAACCTCAGGGCTTTTGTTTACGTGGAAACTATATCAGGTAGAACATAGCAGATGCCCAATAATTGATCTCTGTAATGATACTAACTGTTGTTCTTGCTATGAACTACCATTAGTGAAATGGTGCATGTGACCCACGCTGCACAGAACCTAGTAAACAGTAGATGTTCTGCAAACAAGCCTACACACTCCAGCATCAAGGCAGCTTCCTTCACAAGAGACCAAGAAAGAGTAGGATCTGTAACTCAGTTTTAACCGATCCCTATCTAAGCTCTGAACACTATGTGACCTATTTTCAAATGTGAGCTTAAAGCCTGTTGTGTATGGTTGGCACTGCATACAGGATTCTAAAAAAAAAAAAAAAATAGTGAACAATCTCACCATATCAGCAATATCTAGGAGAACAAACACAAAAACAAAAAGTTCTGTAGACAGACAGCAGCTTCAGTTATGTGATGTGCATTTCCACTGTGATGTTCCTATTTCCACTGTGATGAAATGGGTTAAATATTAACCATCTGTCAGTTTGGGGTTATAGATTTAGAGGTTGAAACTAAATCTAAAAAGAATTTCTAAAGTCCTTTCCTAGACAGAAATATATGTTAGGAAATCCAGCCACAAATCCAACATAAATTGAAAATATTTCTCAGGAAGAAAAATAAATTAAGATAGTCAACCTGAGGTGATTAAGAAAAGAGTCGCAGGGTCTTAGGTTATATAGAATCATGGGACAATGATAATTTATAGAATCCCATCCCTACACCCCTTTGAAGATAAGAGAAGGTAAATGGAAATAGAAATTTGTTGGGGTAAAGAAAATTTGGTGAATCCAGAAAATGGGAATTTAGCAAGACAGACCTTCCCAGAGAACAAAATGAGATAGAGAATTAGCTAGGGGTGGTTGAAGGTTGGCTGAATGTGGACATTATAGCAAGTCCTTCTCTAAAATTCATCCACATTCTGCCGATCTTTTTCTATTTAGCCTTGTATATGATTTGGAGGTATGAGGGGAATGGCACTGGGGCATAAATGCTTTGGTATACATTGTAAAATAATAAGGAATATTTTACATAATTACCATGCTATTTTTACACCTAATGAAATTAACAGAAATTCCTTAGTACCGTCTAATCCCTTATTTCCCAAGTTGTTTCAAAGATGTTTCCCTAAAAGTTTGGTCTGAATCAGGATTAAAACTGTCCATAAAATGCATTTGATTGTTTTGTCTTTAGGTCTCCCCTGTAACATTTCCCTTCTCACTTTTTATACCATTTGATTTGTTGGTGAAATTAAAGTATCATTCCTGAAGGAATTTTAAGCATCTGGATTCTTGGTGGGTTCTTGGATGGAGCTGTTCACCAGAAAGACCAAACCATGATCAGAAGCTTGGAACTCTCATCTCAATACCCTCCCCTTACTGTGGGGAATGAAGAGTGCCTGGCGATGGAATCAATGATCCAACATTCCAACATGCCTATGTGGTGATGCTCTGTGAAAGCCCTGAGGTGTGGGGGTCAGAGAGCTTCTGGGTTGTTGAGTTAGTGGAGGTGCTTAGAAATGGCGCAGCTGGAGATGGCATGGAGTATTCTCTGTAATGACCTTTATAGCATATTGTTAAATGTGAATAAAAATTAATGTTACACATTCTGGACTGGGCCGATTGTGCTGTGGTATCATTTAACTTATTCCTTTCTTATCCATACATGCTATAAATTGTGGTTAGATCTGGTGTGTGTGACTAGATTCTAGTTCATGTTCTCAGTGCATTCTTTCTAGTGTACCATATGCTGAGTCACATGATGCCATTTTCAGGGATTTATCGGTGGGCTCTCGTGTATTCAGTCTGATACCTTTCATTAACTTCCCCGATAACTTTCCACATAATTTTAGCGTGCCAATATCATTACTTTTTTAAGGTTGCAAAAGGGTGATTATCTTAATCTAGCATTCTTATTAGCTGGAATTCTCCCATAAAGAACTTTCCCTCATTAACCAACCATTAGGTTACCCTGAAATATACTCTGTACACAAAAGGTATCAGTTTTCAGAGCAATAAATTAGTACCCTAGAAACAGTAGGTTTTTTTCTATATATGGAAACATACACACACACACACACACATATTTAAGTAATATATGTGTCTATATATACACACAATTGTGGGCTTTATTTCTTTTGACATTCAAATTATTCTATTTTAGCAGTGGGAATACCATATAGTTGGCTACTCTGTCTTTTGACATGACCCCGCCCCCAAGTTTTTATGGATTCCTTGATTTCTGTCCCAATATTTCCCAGCCTTATTTCATTCATTCTTTGCTCCAGATATGGAACCAGCCACTTTTCTAAGAATTCTGGTTCCTTTTACAGAGAAATAGCATTTAGAAACAATTTGAGTAGTAGGATTGCTTGCCACTCCTAGATGGTCATTGCTTCTAAGTCTTTTTAATAAATGAAGCTAGGACAAGACATTTTAAAAATAATAATGATTTCCTACTGATATGTCCAAATAATACTGAAGTGAGTTGTTTTTTTTTTTTTTGCTTCTTTTATTTTATTCTTGTAGCTCCTTTTTTTCCCCTGAAAATCTAGGTTTTTAACATTAACATAATTACTTTTTATTTTATGGTATACCTATAATAATTTCAAAATAAGATCACATTATTACCACTGGCAATAGGACTCCTACATACAAAAATGATGTCTTTTTTTTCTTTTTATTATTTTAGAGAAAAAGCAATAGTAGTAGCAGGCATAGACTAATTTTAAAAGCTGTTTATGTGTATCAGACTTAATTTTCCATATCATATTAATGGAAGGGATATTAATTTCAAGGTTTAGGGAGTTGATGTGCTAGTTTTTAGAAGACTTTGCCATGGCTTTTGAAGATAAAACTTAATGAGTATCTTTTTAAAAATTTATTTATTTATTTTTAATTGGTGCATTGTAATCATACATCTTTGTTAGGTTCAAGCTGGTAAAGATAAAGGCATACATGCACACATTTCTCATTTAACCTTTCCCCAGTTCCCACCCTACTCCCTCCTCCTCCCTCCTTCTCAAGTTCAATTTAGTTATTGACTATCCTAACTACTTGGGACTCACTCCTATACTAGTAATCCCTCAGTAACACTACAATATAAGCTTTACAAGGGTAACAATAATGTATTTTATCCACCTATATGTTTGGCAGTACCCAGTTCAGTGTCCTATTATGTGTGCATGTGTGAATCAGTTGGTCATACTATACGTTTTAGGGGAAATCAATAAAAGGGAGAGTTTCTCTCCAGATGAGCTGTCACAAGAGAACAGTGACCATATTAGTACACATTTTCCAGACAAAACTCATGAGTGTTATGTCTGTACCAAGAGCTAAAAAGGCTTGTAGAAGCCTAACCCAATCCCTGCATCTCAAATAAGAAACTAAACCAAGTGTGGTGGTGCACACTTGTAATTCCAGTACTTGGGAGGCTGAGACAGGAGGATCACAGGTTCAAGGACAGCTTCAGCAAGTAGTGAGACTCTCATCAACCTAGAGAGACCCTGTTTCAAAATAAAAATAAAATAGGGCTGCAGTTATAGCTCAGAAGTAGAATGCCTCTGGATTCGATCCCTACTACCAAAAAAGAAAAAAAAAAAAATGAAGTGCCCAAAGATTCTGAAGTTTACCCCAAATCACCCACATAACTCCCCACAGAGCTAGAATTAAGACCCAAGCCTCTCTTGCTAGATCTAGCATGGTTTCTACTCTGTTACACTGTGACCAGCTTTCTCATCTATTCATAGCTTCCTCTTCAGACCAGCATCAATAAACAAAGCAGGTGAAAGTAAAACAGTTTGATTTCATCCCTTTCAGAAGAGAATCTCTCATTAGGCTTGGTTGTTGCTGAAGTTTTGTTCTAACTAAAGACATTAAAAGTAACTTAACAAGTTGCCACAGATTCAGTTTTGCCAATCTCTAACTTAAATTTGTATTAGAATATAAGCTCCAATATTGCTAGAAACAGTAATAAATTATGGTTTTGTTTAACCCAAGAAATATTTGGCAAATTAAAAAAAAAAACATTTGAGGAACATCCACAGACCTCATATTTTATTGAGTTCCTAATTTTATACTTTAGATAAAAATTGAAGTTTGCCTATTAATCTTTATTCTTGATTGCCAATTGTCATCCGACTTTAGAGTATAATGGAGGACTGGCTGTTCTCCCTCCTCATTCATTAAGTCCAAGATGAAACATCTGACCATTATTAAGAGGTTTTGTAGGCATAATGGCTCCATAACAGTTCCGTGCCCAGAAATGCTCCAATACCCTCTTAAATCATGATATTGTGAGCAACCTGATGACTGTATTGTAGTAATGTGTCTACTTTGCATTTGAATTTTTTTTTTTTTTTTTGTGGTGGTACTGGGGATAGAACACAGGGGCATTCTACCTCCAAGCTACATCTCCAGCCCTATTTTTACTCATTTTTTGAATTAGGGTCTCACTAAGTTGTGGAGGACCTCACTAAGTAGCTGAGGCTGGCCGAGAACCTGGATCCTCCAGTCTCAACCTCCCAAATACTGGGATTACAAGCATGCGACACCACGCCCAGCTGCATTTGATTTTTTAAATTGCTTTACTAGGACTCTAAGAAATCAAGCTAGAAATCTCAAGCTACTTTTAAATCAAGATTATAGAGTAATTATTTGCTTATTAGGTTATACTATTTGAATAATATGAGAATAGACATAGTGTATAAAAATGTATACTATTCCCTAAAAAGCTAAATTCCACCTGTAGTTATCAAATTCACATGCTTCTTTTTTATTTCAGCTCCTTATAAAATTTCAATATCTTAGGTAATGTGCTTTAATGGAAATTTCATCAGCTTCTTCCTCAACTAATCACAGTAGTATTGTCTTTATTCATTTTAGCTCCTTATTGATATTTTTAAGATTATAATATACACATATTACCATATTTGTCAGTGGTATTGTTTGGGTAATAATCATTTATCTTTAAAAACCTATATTTTGAAATTTACCCAATTTCGTTTTTAAATTAAATCTTCTTAAAAAGTCCTTAAGTACTAGATTACCACTTACATGTATTTCACAAAGATTGGAGGCTTTTTATTCAGAAAAGTGAGGGTTTAGATGATACATTCTATGTTTAGCATATGAATCTTTATCCAAAACAATACTGCTACATGTGTGATCCTTATTTAGAAGCTCACTGCCACAAAGAAGGAAAAACCCTTCTTTTTTTATTATGAAAGCAGTAAGTATGCCTGGCCAAAAAAAAAATCAAATAATATATGAAGACATAAAATGAAAAATAAAACCTGCCCTTTCGTGATTCCCCACCTCTCCAGCTCCTTTCCTTAGAGATAACTATAGTTAACAGCTTTTATATGTACTTACAGAAATAGTGTGTTCATAAATGGGCACATATTTGGTGTATTAATTTTAACAAATAAAATAATACTAATTTATTTTTGCATTTTAAACTTTATATACCTTAGACATCTTTTCTATATCTGAAGCTATTTTGTTTGCTTCAAATATATATTTTGGGCTGGAATGTTGAAGTGAAATACATGATATACATATAAATATATATATGTAAATATTCACCCTGTGTAATGAATGCATATATTGATAGAATAAATTTCTAGAAATATAATTTCTTAGTCAAAGAATGTGTACATTTAAAATTTTATACATATTCCAAAGATTTTCCTAAGTCTAAAGAGTTTGTACCAATTCCTAGCCCTACCAACATATTTATGAGTCATTTGGGTTTCTTTTTTAATAAACTAAAGGTTCATATTTTTCTCATTCCCATTTTTCTTTGCACTGTTGATTTTCATCTTCTTGATTTATAAGAGTTCTTTTAATATTAAGAAAGTTAGCTATGTTTTATTATATGTTGGAAATATTTTTCTTACTTTGTACTAGTGTCTGCCATACAAACGTTTTTCATTTCTTCTAGACTTAAATGACTCATTTATTTCTGCCTGGCTTTTTTGATCATTGTCTTGCTTAGGAAGAATTACATCATCTTGGGATTCTTCTTTTCTTGTTTTTCTTCTAGTATTTTATTAGTTTTGCACTCTGTGTGTGTGTGTGTGTGTGTGTGTGTGTGTGTGTGAAAATATTTGAGATCTTTGGGCCATCTGAAGGTAGGAATGATAAGGCCTTATTTTTTTTAATGATTAATCAATTGTTTCAAAACCATTTATTAAAATAATCTGTTTTCCTCTCTAGTTTGAAAAGACTTTTTAATCATATACTAAAAACCCATATGACTCTTCTTGGGTATTTAAGCTTATTTCTAGACTCTACCATTTCTTGTTTTATCTTTCTATGCCAGAACAAAACTTTTTAATTCCTTTATTGAAATTTTTAATCTTTGTAGGATGTTGTCTATTTATTAGATCTCTTTCTTTTTTTTAGAATTTCTAGAATTTAATTTTTATTTTATTTATTTAGTTCATTTTTTACATGGATTTTTTCTAATGTTTTCAAGTGGGCAGAGGGCAATGAAGAGCCTAGTTTTGTTTTAAAATAATTTTTAATTGCTTGATCAATTAGGGTGAATTAGTATCTCTACCATATTGAATATTTGTATTCAAGCTGGTTTCTATTTATTCAAGTTTTCTTTTTAAAAGTAGAGATTTATTTTTTTGGCAGTGAGTTTCTTGAGTTCTCTGTATATTCTAGATATTAATCCTCTATCAGAGGAGTAGCTGGCAAAAATCTTCTCCCATTCTGTCAGCTC
>PVLC010031780.1:7291-18666 GCA_004027655.1 Graphiurus murinus | reverse complement strand
CTCTGGGTTCAATCCCCAGTAACACACTAACACACACACACACACACACACACACACACACACACACACAAAAAAAAAAAAAAAAAACAAAAACAAAATAATAGAATAAAATAAGGGTGGAGTTGTAACTCAGGGCTTAGAATGCCTCTGGGTTCCATCCCCAGTACCACATGTAGCTCAGTGGAAGAGTGCCCAGGGTTTAATCCCCAGGATAGCAAAACGAGCAAGCAAACACACACACAAACTAACTCAGAAATTTAAAAACAACTCAAGTGGAGATTGTTTGGAATCAATATTTGTTAAAGTATTTGTTATACTTAAACTTGTTTAAATATAAACAAACTATATGTGGTTAAATATAATCAAGTGAACAGATACTTTTTTTTTGCCTGTGAGCTTAGTGATTTGTGGTAATTTTTAGTCTTTGACACTCTTTGAAAGAAAACTTGAGCTAGTAAAGCTTGGGTTAGCCATTATTTTTTTTTTTTTTTTTGCGGTACTGGGGATTGAACTCAGGGGCGTTCTACCTCCGAGCTACACCCCCAGCCCTATTTTGTATTCTTTATTTTGAAACCAGGTCTCACTAAGTTGCGGAGTGCCTCACTAGGTAGCTGAGGCTGGCCGCGAACCCGGATCCTCCGGTCTCAGCCTCCCGAATGCTGGGATTACAAGCGTGCGCCACCACGCCCGGCTCGGGTTAGCCATTATTAATAAAAACTTATAATACTCAACCAATGTGCACAGCATAGTACTTTTCTTATATTTACAGATCCAACGAATTCTTCAGAAATAGGTATCTAGAGGATCTCATCATCTTGGCTTCTTTTTTCTTTACTCTTACCTATTAGGCTAAGGGAATGTGAACAGTTACTTATAGGAGAAAACTATAAATAGCTAACATTTGTTAAGGGCTAATGATGTGTGGAGCACTGTTTTAAGGGCTTTGACATGTACTTTCTTATTAAAGTTTCAAAATAACTTTACGTGATTAAGTTTTATAGGTATATACTTATATAGTAGCTACTTAATAGTGTTTAATAATGCAAGTTTTCATTATGGCTTCTCACTAAAATCACATGGAAAATGAATATAAAGAAAATGCAAGATTTACTGAATTTCTTATTCTTTTTTTTTTTTTTTTGCGGTATTGGAGATTGAACTCAGGGACGTTCTACCTCCGAGCTATACCCCCAGCCCTATTTTTTTATTCTTTTATTTTGAAACAGGGTCTTACTAAGTTGCGGAGTGCCTCACTAGGTAGCTGAGGCTAGCCGCGAACCCGGATCCTCCAGTCTCAGCCTCCCGAATGCTGGGATTACAAGCGTGCGCCACCACGCCCGGCTGAATTTCTTATTCTTGCTGCCTCTTTTTTGTTGAGCTCAGCTTGGAAAAGTAGGGTCAGTTTTTTTTAAATTTATTTTTTATTTTTTAGCATTACCCTTACCATGAATACTATGAAAGCAAATACGTACCAGGAGCTCTGCAAGGAATCTGGGGGGGGAAATTACATCATTTCAGACCTCTTGGTGTTGAAGAATCTCATTCACATCTTTTAGATTTTTTTCTATTTAAAATTTTGGAAAAAATGTATTTCTATACTGTATCTTGGTTGTTATCTATGTAACAACCTGGATTGAATCCAGGTGCTAAGTTTGCTGGTTAAGGTAGAATAAAAAAAATTTTTTTTTGCTACTGAACTGGAGAGTGTCTTAAAAAATTACAATAATGAACACTTTTTGTGCTCTGACTTAAACTCTTTAAAAGAGACAAATAAGTGCTGTCTAGGAATTATTGAGGGCTTCATTTTGGTAAAGTTTACCAATTGACTACTCTGGGGTGGAGTCATTTCACAAAGGATCTGAACAGATGAATTAGACCAGTAGCAACTTCACCCTTCTGCTTGTCCCAGCTGGAGCAGGATTAGGACTCATTCAGCTGCAGCTGGTTCCCAGGAAAATGCAGGCTGTTCCTTCTGGTTTTTTCCTTTGATAGGAAAGTCATGGTTCCCAACAGATGGCTTTCATCAGCCCTGTACATAACTGTAAATTCAAGGCCAAATAATTTCAACTTCATTAGGAATCAGGTGAAGAAACAGTTTGGAATATGATAATGTTTTGTTAAGGGTTGAAATTAAGCATAGAGAATACACTAATATAGCATTTAGATTTGCAGAAGCTGTTCTGGGCCAAAATTATAACTGCCAATAGTGGAGGAAAAAACGAGTCTGGTTGTACTGTTCATTGAGGTATATTTCACAGTTAAGTTATATTATTTATAAAGTATAGAAACATTCTTGGGAAAAAAATGAATAGATTCTTCTGCATTTTGTAGAATTTTGAGCCAGTAACAATCTTGGATCAGTGATTCTAATCGTATTTCACAAATGGGGAAATGGAGAGCCAGAAAGAGATAAGTGTCTTGTGCAGTGTCACACAGCAAGTTAATAACATCTGGGAGAATTGGTCAGGCCCTTTTGGGTTCTGCGCTTTTTTCATTATGCTTTAGTAGTACTTATAGTATTAGAAAGCAATTTGTATAATATAGAGTTCTCTCTCTTAATGGAAACCATAGAATAAACCCTCGTCTAGAAAATTTTGGGAGTTCTGTAAACCACAAAATAGGTAAACCTGCTTGGTGTTTGAAAATTTGGAACAGCCTTTTTTTTTTTTTAAAAAAAAAAAAAACAACAAAAACTAATTTCTTATGGTCTAAATAAAGGAATTAGAAAGTTTTCTTATGTTTTTAGCTAAATATAAGAAAACCATGTTGAGCTACCTTAATCCTGGAAGAAAAAGTGCTCCTTGACTTTGAAAAATGTCTAAAGATAAGTCTGAGTCAGGCATGGTGGCACATGCCTGCAATCTTAGTATTTGCGAGGCTGAGACAGGAGGACCTCAGGTTCAAAGCCAGCCTTAGCAACTTAGAGAGTCCTTCAGCAATTTAGCAAGACCCTGTTTCAAAATAAAAAGTAAAAAGTGCTGGAGGTGTGGCTCAGAGGTAGACTGCCCCCAAGTTCAATACCTAATGTTAAAAAGGAAAAAAAAAAAAAAAAGATAAGTTTGATTTTCAGTAGGTCTGCAACACAGAACTATGAATCACTTGGAAAATAGGTTAGAATTTAAAATTCTTGGGACTGAGATAGAGATAGCAAAGTGCAAGCCTTTCTACTAACCAATGAAGTAATTTTCATCAAAGGCAGTAAGTATGAGTAGACTTGTACTCTTTTACTAGAGTGTGTAGTCTAGTATCCTCTTACTTAGTATCTGGAGGTGTTTGAGAGATTTGTCATGTCAGTAAAAAAGACCAGATAGAGAAGATAGCAGACGGCAAATCTTTTTTGTCTTTATTGGTCTTTTTGACTAGCAGTTCATCTTTATATAATTTTTACTTTGTTGTAAAACTTAGCAAACTTATTACAATAGTGTCAAAGGTTAAGGTTAAGGACAGTTATTTGTAAAATAATTGGGTAATTTTAAGATTATTGGTATAATTTATTAAGGAGAAAGCAACTGATATAGAGAGAAAATCTGGGATCTGAAAATAAAGTCTTTGCTGTCTGTGAAGACAGTTGACCTTAAGCTCCTTACCTTTTGTGTAGAGTACGAAGATTCCATATATGTAGGGCTGCTATTTCCTCCAGGAAATAGAGAATTACAGTTGACCTAGAGAGCTGCTACTAAGTGCTGGTTTTCTAGAACTTGTAATAGAACTCCTAGCAACATTAGTTAACATTGTTAGTGTGATAATGTACTTCAGAAGTTCCTGTTCTGGGAATGAGTTAGTTATTTATTTTATTTTTGTGATACTGGGGATTGAAACCCGGGGCATTCTACATTCTACCTCTGAGCTACATGACCAGCCCTATTTTTCCTTATTTTTTTTTTGAAACAGTCTTACTAAATTGCAAGAGGGCCTTACTAAGTAGCTGAGGCTGTCCTGGAACCTGCAGTTCTCCCGTCTTTGCCTCCCAAGTACTGGGATTACAAGCATGGACCACCACACCCAATTTAAAGCCCTATTCTTTCTAAAACAATATTCTTGACCCTTAAGTCCACTTTATTTATTTATTTATTTTTTTTATTTTTGTAGTACTGGGGATTGAACCCAGGGGCATTCTACCTCCAAGTTACACCCTCAGTCCTATTTTTTATTCTTTATTTTGAAACAGGGTCTCACTAAGTTGCAGAGGGTCTCACTAAGTAGCTGTAGCTGGCCGAGAACCCGGATCCTCTGGTCTCAACCTCCCAAATGCTGGGATTACAGGCGTGCGCCACCATGCCTGGCTCCTTAAGTCCACTTTAGAATCACCCAAGGAGCTTTAAAAAATACATACCAATTACATTATACTCTAGCAGTGGTATCCAGGTTTTAGGTATGTGTGTGGTTTTGAAGAATAACGTACAGCCAGAGTTAAGAATACTGCTCCAGGCTGGGCGTGGTGGCACACGCTTGTAATCCCAGCATTCGGGAGGCTGAGACCGGAGGATCTGGGTTCTCAACCAGCCTCAACTACCTAGTGAGGCACTCCGCAACTTAGTGAGACCCGGTTTCAAAATAAAGAATAAAAAATAGGGCTGGAGGTAGAATGCCCCTGAGTTCAATCCCCAGTACCGCAAAAAAAACCAAAAAAAAAAAAAAAAACCACTGCTCTTAATGCTTAGAAGCTGTATCTCTGGAGTGGGAACTGGCTGAGGGAGGCAGGGAACAAAAAGAAGCAGGTAGTTTTTTATTTAGTAATTGAAGTTCAAGCAGATGAAATAACATACCTTACACCCTCTCTGTGAACACATTTTGGACCCAGGAGAGTGTATTTCTGGATACCTCAATTCTGTTTCATCTCACTCCCTCCTATTCTCACCTCTCCTTGTTCCCACAGTACCCAGTTTTATCTCATCAAGGTCTTGCATGGTATGTAAGTTGGAGACAGTTCCATTTGTGACTCTGATAATGCTGGGAGGGCTTAATACTCTAATTGCCTGATCTTCAAATTGCTTGGCTGTAGGGCTCATCCTCAGTCAACTCCTTATACTCCTGTATTGAGTTGGCAAACCCTTAGCTTTCACTTCCTGCTCTACGGGTCTCCTTTTTGTTTTAGAGAAAGTCACACACTGTGAAGTGGGATGTTACAGTTTCGTGGTCTCTGATAGCTCTGTCTTCTGCTTGAGGATATATCTCTAGGTAATCTGTTCTTGCAGCAGTTTGATGTTTCCTCCAACCCTTTTGTCTTTTCATGTGCAGCAGGTGTTCGCATATGCTCCTTCATTAGAGAGAATGGAATCTATCAGTCCATACGTACTCATTCTGTTTATACCCCTCCTGCCAACCAAATACAGCTATGCTTAGCTTTATCCCCTTGCTGCCTTCTCAGAGGACAGTGGAAGTGTCAAAGGTCAGTTTTTTCATATATGTGCAGGATCCTATTCTATCAAGAATGTTCCCTCTTTTTGACTGTACCATCTTTCAGTTTTTCACTAATTAGCCCAGGTAGTCTCTTCTACCATCAGAGGAAAAACAAATAAAATCCCTTTTCACATCCTCCTCTCTATCTCTACATTGTCTCCTTCCATTCATTTTACACTTCTTGAAAAAAGTATACATTCTGGGTCTGCTGCAGTCTGGCCTTTTCAGTAGTTCTAGAGGACTGTTTGAAATGTGGGCAGTTTTTAGTCTTATTTTACTTGACTTTTCAGCAGCATTTTGTACATGTTGACCATTCTTTCCTCCCTTGACTGCTGGAATAATTCCTTTCAAAGAATTCTTTTCCTCCTTCTCCCATCTTTCTGGTAATTACTTTTCAGTTTACTGGCATTTTATCTTTTGCCTGTATCTTACATGTTGATATTCCCTAAGATTCTGCTCTTCATCCATTTCTTACTGTTTCAACCTTCCTTTTGTTATCTCAAGATCTCTCTCCTCTCTACTGATGACTCTAATTTCATATCTTTTTTTTTTTGCGATACTGGGGATTGAACCCAAGGGGCATTCTATCTCCGAGCTACACCCCCAGGCCTATTTTTTATTCCGTATTTTGAAACAGGGTCTCAGTTGCGGAGGGCCTCACCAAGTAGCTGAGGCTGGCCACAAACCTGGATCCTCCTGTCTCAGCCTCCCAGGTACTGGGATTACAAGCGTGCGACACCATGCCCGGTTCTAATTTCATATCTTAATTCCAGGTGTGTGTGTGTGTGTGTGTGTATGTGTAAGATATGTGTATGTATATTGGGGATGGAACCCAGGGGCATTCTCTCTTTAAGATATGCCCCTAGCCCTATTTTATTTTATTTTTGAAACAGATTTTATCAATCTCAAGAGGTTGATGAGAGTTTCACTACTAACTAAGGCTGTCCTTAAAGCTGTGATCCTTCTGTCTGAGCCTCCCAAGTACTGGAATTACAGGGTGTGTCACCATGCCTGGCTCCAGATCTGTAGTCTTCTTTTTATTTTTGTGATACTGGGGATTGAAACCAGGGGCATTCTACCTCCAAGCTACCTCCAGCCCTGCTTTTTATTCTTTATTTTGAAACAGGGTCTCACTAAGTTGCTGAGGCTGGCCATGAACCTGGATCCTCTTGTCTCCCAAATACTGGGCCACCACGCCTGGCTTCCAGATGACTTCTGAGCTCTGGACTTGTATATCCCACTGTTCAGTGTTTTATCTTCATCACTTGACATTCATTGAGACCTAGATAGAATTTATCACTTCCCCTCAACTTGCTCTTCTGATTTTTTGTGCATTAAGAGGTACTGCCATCAACTCCTTAATACTTAAAACATAAATGTTGACATCATTTTCCACACCTCACTTGTATGTCTTTTGGATTCAGTTTGTCTGCCCCAGTCTTCTCTCATGCTTTTTAAACATCTGTCAGTTAACCTCATCTCCATTCCAGCTGCTCTTCTCTTAGAACCAGGTCCTCATTGTTTCTCTCCTGATTTATCTCAGCGAATTTCTTCATTGGTTTTTCTTCTTCTAGCATCTTCTCCCTCCAGTTCACATTATTACCAAAAATGATCTTATTAAGAAGTGATTAACAAAGCCGGGTGTGGTGGTGCACGCTTGTAATCCCAGCATTTGGGAGGCTGAGATTGGAGAATCCGGATTCGCAGCCAGCCTCAGCTACTTAGTGAAGCCCTCTGCAACTTAGTGAGACTCTGTTTCCAAATAAAGAATAAAAAATAGGGGTAGGATTGTAGCTCGGAGGTAGAATGCCCCCAGGTTCCATCCCCAGTACTAGAAAAAAAAAAAAAAAAAAAAAGGAGTGATTAACAACATAGGCCCAAGGACTAGACCATCTGGGTTTTCTTCACATGCACTATTTATGTTAGGACCTTAGGTAATTTGCGTAATTTTTCTTTGCCACATTTCCTTCTATAAAATGGGGATAATGAAGTACTCTTCTCATAATGAGGTTGTAAGGATTTAATGAGTTAATATACACCAGTGCTACCTAATGGAACTTTGTGCAGTGATAGAAATATTCTCTGTGTTTTCCTCTATGGTAGTCATAGCCAACATATAGCTATGGGAGCTCCCAAAATGTGGTTAGTTGACTGAAGAACTGATTTTTTAGTTTTACTTAATAGTAATTCAATTGAAATAGCTATATATGGCTAAGAGCTATTATACTGGACAGTATAGGATATAAAAAGTCCTTAGAATAGTGAAAAAGTGCTCTATAAATGTTAGGTATTATTGCTATCTTTCTTTTTTTTTTTTTTTTTTTGGCGGTACTGGGGATTGAACTCAGGGGCATTCTACCTCCGAGCTATACCCCCAGCCCCATTTTTTATTCTTTATTTTGAAACCGAGTCTCACTAAGTTGCGGAGTGCCTCACTAGGTAGCTGAGGCTGGCCGCGAACCCGGATCCTCCACTCTCAGCCTCCCGAATGCTGGGATTACAAGCGTGCGCCACCATGCCCGGCTTATTATTGCTATCTTTCTAAAATTGAACTTATTCCTCTGCTTTAAATCTTCCAGGGCCAAAATCTGTGATATGGTATGTATGACTCCCTCTGAGTTGCTGGAGACTTGTCTACTGTTGTTTCTTCCTATGCCATCTGTGTTCTGTTCTATCAGAGATTCTCAAAATATAGTCCTCTGACCAGCACCAGCAGTAGTGTCCCCTGAAAACTAGTTTGAAATGCAAATCTTTTATTTTCATTCCTTTTTGTTGGGGGGGAGGCAGTGGTGGTGCTGGAGATCAAACCCCCAGATACATCTAGGCAAGTGCTGTATGTACCACTGAGCTACATCCCCAGTCCCCAACTGTAATTATTTTTTTTTCCTGTGGTACTGGGAATTGAACCCAGGGGCATTCTACCTCTGAGCTATACCCCCAGCCCTATTTTTTATTCTTTATTTTGAAATAGGGTCTCACTAAGTTGCAGAGGGTCTCACTAAGTAGTTGAGTCTGGCCTCGAATCTGCAATTCTCCTTGTTTCAGCCTCCCAAGTACTGGGATTACAAGCATGCGTCACCATGCCCTGCTTAATTTTTTTTTTTTTTAAAGATTATTGTGGTATTAGAAATTGAACCGGGGACATTTTACCCCTGAGTTGTTACATCCCCAGCCCTATTATTATTATTATTATTATTATTATTATTAATAGTAGTAGTAGTACTAGAGATTGAACCCACGGACATTCTACCTCTGAGCTACACCACCAGCCCTGTTTTTTTTTTTTTTTTTGCAGTACTGAGGATTGAACTCAAGGGCATTCTACCTCCAAGCTATACCCCTAGCCCTATTTTTTATTCTTTATTTTTGAAACAGGGTCTCACTAAGTTGTGGAATGCCTCACTAAGTAGCTGAGGCTGGCTGCGAACCCGGATCCTCCACTCTCAGCCTCCCAAATGCTGGGATTACAAGCGTGCACCACCAACCCTGGCTTTTTTATTCTTTATTTTTGAAAGAGGGTCTCACTAAGTTGTGGAAGGCCTCACTTAGTAGCTGAGCCTGGCCTTGAGCCTGCCATCCTCCTGTCTTAGCCTCCCAAGTACCAGGATTACAGGCATGCATGTGCCACCACGCCTGGCTTTTTCATTTTGAAACAGGGTCTTTCTGAGTTGTGGAAGCTGACCTAGAGGCTGCCGTCTTCCTGTCTCAGCCTTTTATGTACCAGGGTTACAATCGTGTGCTAATGCACCCAACCCCAAATGCAAATTCTTGAGCCATATTCTGGGTCTACTGAATCAGAAACTGGGGCTGGGACCCTGCAACCTGTATTATAAGCCCCCAGGTGATTCTAGTGCACCTCAAAGTTTGAGAACTGCTGCACCATATCAGACTCCTTGCAGTTCTTTAGTCTACCTTGTTTTCTTTTGCTCTGCTATTTTTCTTCTGATTGTCAGTTAGCTCTTATTTAACATTGCAGACTTAGTTTAGGCATATTCTTTTTCTCTTTCTTGCCTCCATATCATCCACTCTGCTCCCGGGCTGACTTAGAGAGAGCTCTATTCATGTACCTGGTATCCTGTATACACCTCTATCATGTATTATTATAGCCTATCTCCTGTTAGTGTATTTAGGACATTGTTTTTTATCTTGGTGTCCCCATGTATCTAGCACAGTGTCTGGTAGCTTTATAAGCATTTATTGAGCATCTTCCATGTGCCGGCATGATTAAGTCCTGGGAGAAGGGGATATAGTCTCTGTAATTAACACAGTGATAAACTGCTCTGATGGAATAAAACAGAATGCCGTGGCGACACAGGAGGGATGGGGAAGGTTGGGAAAGTTTTCTCAGAGGAAGTCACATGAGAGGTTGGTGAAGTGGGGAAGCAAGTGGGTGGGGTGGGAAAGAGAGTGGTTCCTGCAAAGGGAACAGCATGTACAAAGACCTAGAAGCAAAACATTGTAGGACATAATGAATGTTCTAAGGAATATGAATTAAAAAATAATTCCATGCCTAACTTTTAGATCTTGGTTTTAAAGTTACCACCCTTCCCAGCAAACACTGCATTTTATTTTATTTTATTTTTGCGGTACTGGGGGTTGAACTCAGGGGCATTCTACCTCTGAGCTACACCCCCAGCCCTATTTTGTATTCTTTATTTTGAAACCAGGTCTCACTAAGTTGCGGAGTGCCTCACTAGGTAGCTGAGGCTGGCCGCGAACCCGGATCCTCCGGTCTTAGCCTCCCGAATGCTGGGATTACAAGCGTGCGTCACCACGCCCGGCCAAACATTGCATTTTATATGTTTTGTATTTTTGAAGCAGTTTTTATATTTGATACCATACTTTCTTTGAGCTGATGGTTAAGGTGTGATAGGGCAACCCCCAAGCTAGAAGGATATATATGCATGTGTGTGTGTTTTCCTTCCCTTGGCACTGGGGATTGAACCTAAGGTACTCTAACCACAAGGGGCTACATTCTTAGCCCCTTTTATTTTTTATTTTGAAACAAGGTCTCACCAGGCTCAGTGATGCACACTTGTAATCCCTGTACTTGGGAGACTGAGACAGGAAGATTGCAGGTTCCAGGCCAGCCTCAGCAACTTAGTGAGGCCCTTATCCACTTAGTGAGACCTTGTTTCAAATTAAAAAATAAAATAGGGCTGGGGTGTAGCTCAGAGATAGAATACCAGAATGCCTCTGGGTTCAACCTCTAGTACCAAAAACAAAAAAATACGAAACAGGGTATTGCTAAATTGCCCAGGCTAGTCTGTAACTTTGCATGGTTCTCCTGCCTTAAATCTTTCCAATTGCTATGATTACAGGAATGAACTGCTATTGTCATTTTGCCTTTTAAGTCCCCACCCAACCAAAAAAAAAGCATTAGTTTTATCTGACAAATTTTCTGTAGGGCGAAGAACACATCAGTGATGGCAAAGGGGCATATTAGCAGACCAGGATTCTAAACATGCGTCGTTGAACTTAGAACATTGAGAGAGCATATCATTTAAAGGAAGCTGAAAGATAGCTAGCATGTTGACAATAACTATTGTCAATTTTGTAGCCCCACTCTGCACTGGCTCATTTTACAGTGGATGCTGCCTTGTAAGAGTGACAAAGGCATTGGTTAATATGTTGTGCAAGGTCCAACTCTTAGTTTGTGGTTTTATATCTGATTTGGAGTGTTTGGAACTTTTTTTTTTTTTTTTGCTTTGCGGTACTGGGGATTGAACCAAGGGGCATTTTACCTCTAAGCTACACCCCCAGTCCTATTTTTTTATTCTTTATTTTGAAACAGGGTCTCACTAAGTTGCGGAGGGCCTCACTAAGTAGCTGAGGCTAGCTGCGAACCCAGATCCTCCTGTCTCAGCCTTCCAAGTACTAGGATTACAAGTGTGCGCCACCACACCTGCTTGGAACTTTTTAATTTCCAGTAAAATCTTTCCTTTTACTCTTTTTTTTTTTTTTTTTTTTTTTTT
>PVLC010031779.1:0-18567 GCA_004027655.1 Graphiurus murinus | reverse complement strand
CCATTACCTTCCATTAAGTCAAATTTTTTGTTCACCTAAGAATTCTCCTTCACCTGGAGTCCCTCTTATGGCCCATTTTCTCCCTAGCTTCCACATATTAGGGAGAGCATTTGATTTTTAACTTTTTGTGACTGACTAATCTCACTTAACATAATGTTTTCCAGTTCCCTCCATTTCCTTGCAAATAACATGATTTTGTCCTCCAAGAAGAAAATCTTAAGATTAAATAAAATAGAATTCCAGGCTCAATATTCCTTATTCTCTGATTCTCAGGCACAGCTCTCATTTAGGTTCACATACTTAGAATTTTAGAACTTCAGTCTGTGATAGAGAAAAAGGCATCAATTCATTCACAGAAACCCAAGCAAATTGGATTGATATTTATCTGTCTTAAAAACTAAAGGTACTACCAACTAAAAGAAGGGTATAGAAATTGAGAGTATTCACATGTACTTGTCTCAAATTCATATATTCTAAAATATTTTCAAGAGTATTTGTTTTCCAGATTACATTTTGTTGACACATAAATAAAATAGAGTATATCAAACCTTATTTTTTCTAATAGTATATTAATTTAAGATGTTCAAATATCTACTTAGTAACACTGTAGTATTTATCATTTCAATAACTATAGTTACTAATATTTACTACTATGCCTAAACAATTCCACTTTTGAGAGAAAAGTCAAATTATTGTTATCTGTTTGATGTTTTTTGTTGCATTCTAATTCCCCAGAAATATACAACTTTAGGCTAGTATGATGCATTCATTTTTTTTTCTCCTGAGCAGAATATTGCATTTCTATAAAGTCTATTCCCTTACCTTCACAGACAGAGATGTGGTTGTTTTTACCACATTCTGCCTAATAGAGCCATAGAAAATGTTGAATATCCGGTCTCATTTTTTGTGTCTCACAGGTTTATGCTACAATTGCCTCATTGATGAGAAAAATAAAACAAATGAGATGCGAACTTCAGAGCAGCTGGAGCTTTGGGTACTCATTTTCAGCTGAGAGCCGATAATTAGGTTGTATCCATTCAAGCATATAACTAAAGGTAAGATGGTTCTGCCACAGAGAAAACTGCTCAGAAGCAATTCCATTTCTAATTATGAGCCCAGATAGAATATGCTTGCATCTAATCTATAGTGGAATGCAATCTCTTGGGAAATGAAGGAATCCAGATATTAAAATCAAAATTTTAAGTTAGATGTTAGGGATAATTCTTACTTGAAAATGTATTTTAAAAATAGAAAAAAGAGTAATTTGGAAAAAGATAAAAATCAAGTGCCGTGTGCATGTATGTCAATGTCATCATAATGATTTACATTATGATGTGAGATGATAATGCACCAATAAAAGCACATTTAAAAAAAAATCTGTATTTTCAAGTCATGGCTAGGAGAGAATAGTATGTACTGATAGACACTTAGCTGTGGATAAAATGTAGAGGTATGTGTTACAGATGGAAACAGAGGCAGAGATAGAGACCACATTATAGATACAGAAACCTATATTAAAAGATACATGTACATCCTCATTTAATCTAACCTAAATTCTGTTGGTTGTTGTCAAATGAGGGTAAGTACCTTGGAAGTATCATTAAATTTATCCATTTGCTAAAATAATGAATTTAAATGTCACTAATTAATTTATTCATGGTTTTAAAAGTTATAGAGTTATTCCAAGAAAAATGCTGGCCCAGTCTATCAAACATTGGATCAGCTTATAGGATAACAGTCATCTTATCCAAATTATATACATTTAATGTTTGGGGTACTAAATAGGATTGTGGTCTATCATCTTTACATGTATTCCTAGATTCATCAAACTTTTCTACCTTTCCATGTGTTTGTAAAGTAACCCCAAGGAATCTAAAGGAGTAAAATTTTTAAAAATACATTAAATTGGCTCCAAACTGAGGCCTGAATAGTTAGCTGTTAATCCTAGCTGTAGAATCACAGAAACTATTGTTGGAATAGGTTATAAAGAGCCTGGCTATAGGGCCCTCCACTCATGCACTAGACATTATTTTGGCTCTGTTTCATAAGGAATTAATTTGCACTTTCACTACATTTTAAAATAGTTTATTTTTTTAAAATGATGCTTTTATCAATTATAAAATAGATTGTTTGTGAATAACTCAATCAACTTTCACAAACTGAACACACTACAACCAACATCCAGATTAAGAAATAGAAATGTGAAAGGCAGAGATCTTACATATGCTCAGGGAGTAATCACCGATACAAGCATTTTGGAACACTCTTGGGCAGAGTCCACTAAAGCTGAACTTACCTGTCTTAGATTGGCTACCTAACAGAGCACCACAGCCTGCATGCCTTATATAACACATGCTTATTTTAATTACAAGTCACTAACCTAGACCTGTACTAGACCCCAAGAAATATCACTTGTAGTGGTCTGAATGGTAGCCCCAAATATATGCTAATATCTTAATTCCTAGGACTGTAAATATAAATTATATGGAAAAAGACATGATTAAATTGTGGTTCTTGAGATGGAGTATTTTTCTGGATTATCCAAGTGGACCCTAAATTGTATCACGTGCATTTTTTTCAGCTTTTAATAATGCAATTTATGAGATAAAGGGTGTAATTTTGGTAGATGTATACACATATAACAACCAAATCAGGTTAACTTGAATTAACATCTCTTTAAACATTTAATATTTGTTTATGCTTGGAGACTTCTAACTCCTTTTCTAATTCTTTACAAATTAATACGTTATAGTCATCAACTATGATGTAGAACACTGAAAATTATTTTTCCTAACTATGTTTCTGTATCCATGATCCAACCTCCCTGTATACCCACTCACTCCATCCTAAGCATTTAATAACCACTATCCTACTCTCTCCTTTTATGAGATCCTTCATATACTGTTTTTAGCTCCCACCAATACTCTGTTGGTAGCAATGTAAATTAGTATAGCCATTATGGAAAACAATATTGAGGTGTCTCAAAAAATTTTTAAAAAGAGAACTACCATATGATTTAGCTATCCCACTACTTAGTGTATGTATCCAAGAAAATGAAACCATTATGACAAAGATACATCTACAATCCCATAGTCATTGTACACTATTCATAATAGCTAAGAAATGGAAATTAATTACATATCCACCAACTAATGAATGAAAAAAGAAAATGTTGTACATGTACTCAATGAAATATTTTTTGGCAATAAAAACAATGAAATCCTGTCATTTGTGGCAATATTGATGGAACTGAGGAGCATTATGCTAAGTGAAATACAGCAAGCAAAAAAGACGAAAAACACATGTTCTTACTCATAAGAAGTTTCACTTCTTATTCACTAAACTAATCCACTAAAAGAATTCAATTTTGAGCCAGGCGTGGTGGCGCACACTTGTAATCCCAGCATTGGGAGGCTGAAACCGGAGGATCCGGGTTCGCGGCCAGCCTCAGCTACCTAGTGAGGCATTCCGCAACTTAGTGAGACTCTGTTTCAAAATAAAGAATCAAAAATAGGGCTGTGGGTATAGCTCGGAGGTAGAATGCCTCTGAGTTCAATTCCCGGTACCACAAAAAAAAAAAAAAAGAATTCAATTTTTTTCAAATTCATTTATTTCAGGTTATTGTATTATCTAAACTAAAATGTGATTATAGGTTTTAGACAAATAATGTAATTAGTTTGCCTCACTGATCACCTATTGACACTTAAAATTTTAAATATGCATTGCCTTCAATTCTGACGGTTTCTAAAATGAAAAAAAATGCTTAAATAAAAATGTGATTTAATTGTGTTAAAATAATTTACAATAGTTGCCTAACATGGTTGCATCTTTAAATGAAAATAGTATTGTCTAATTTCAAAAACTCACTGCAATATTTCCTAAATTATTTTTTAAAATTATTATTATTGGTGCATTGTAATCAAGCTGGTAAAGGCATATATGCAAACATCTCTCACTTAACCATTCCCCAATTCCTGCCTCACTTCCTCCCCCTCCTCCTTCTCAAGTTCAGTTTAGTGATTGACTTTGATATTATTGTGAAAGTACATCATGTGCATTAGGATTCTCTCCCCCATCACCTTCAGTTAAGTCACTTTCTTTGTTCATCTAAGGTTTCTTCTTTTTCATCTAGAATCCCTCTTGTGTCTCACTTTCTCCCTAGCTTCTGCATATTAGGGAGAGCATATGATTTTTTACTTTTTGTGACTGACTGATCTCATTTAGCATAATGTTTTCCAGTTCCATCCATTTCCCTGTAAATGACATGATTTTGTTCTTCTTTATGGTTGAGTAAAATTCAATTGTGTACAATATTTCATAGTTTTGTAATCCATTCATCTATTGATGGACATCTTGGCTGGTCCCATAGTTTGGCAACTGTGAATTGTGCAGCTATAAACATAGATACACATATATTGGTCTGATAGTTTGGTTTCCATTCATTTGCATAGACACCCAGAAGTGGTATTGCTGGATCATATGATAGGTTCATTCCCAATGGTCTGAGGATCCTCCATACTGTTTTCCAGAGTGGTTGCACTAATCTGCAGGCCTACCAACAATGTATTAGGGTTCCCACTTCTCCACACCCTCCCCAGCATTTGTTGTTGGTTGTGTTTTTGATGATTGCCATTCTAATTGGGGTTAGGTGAACTCTCAGGGTACTTTTGATTTACATCTCTCTGATTTATAATGATGTTGAATATTTACTCATAAATTTATTGGCCGTTTGTATTTCTTCTTTTGTGAGGTGTCTATTTATATCATTTGCCCATTTTTTAATTGGGTTATTTGGTTTTGTTTTTTTTTTAGCGGTGAGTTTCTTGAGTTCTCTGTATATTCTAGATATTAGTCCTCTATCAGAAGAGTAGCTAGCAAAATTTTTCTCCCATTCTGTGGGCTCTCTGTTAAGGTTCTGATAGTTTGTTTTGCTGCACAAAAGCTCTTCAGTTTAATGCAATCTGTTGTATTGATCATCCTTTGAGTTGCTTTGCCTTTGGGGTCTTGTTGAGAAAGTTTTTACCTGTGCCTATGTGTTGAAGCATTAGACCTATGCCCTCTTCAAGTAACTGCAAGGTCTCTGGCCTGACTTCCAGGTCTTTGATCCACCTTGAGTTGACTCTTGTGCAGGGTAAGAAAGTGGGGTTTATTTTCATTTTCCTGCATATGGTTAACAAATTTTGCCAACACCATTAGTTGAAGAGGCTGTCTTTATTCCAGTGTATTTTTGGCTTCTTTGTCAAAAACCAATTGACTGTAAGCTTGTGGGTTTGTTTCTGAGTCTTCTATTCAGCTCCTTGGTCAATGTATCTGTTTGTGTGCCAATATCATGCTGTTTTTATTACTGTAACTTTGTAGTATAGTTTGTGTCAGGTATTGTGATACCTCCTGCATGGTTCTTGTTGCTAAGAACCACTGTGTCTATTCTGGGCTTTTTGTTGTTCCAAATGAATTTAAGGACTGAGTTTTATATGTCTTTGAGGAGTGACCTTGGTAATTTAGTGGGTATCACATTGAATCTGTAGATCACTTTTGGGAGAATGACCATTTTGATTACATTTATTCTGTCTATCCAAGAGCATGGAAGATCATTTCATCTTCTAAGGTCTTCTTTGATTTATTTTTTCAACTTTTCATTGTTTTTCTTATAGAGTTCTTTTACCTCCTTGGTTGGGTTTATCTCTAAGTATTTTATGTTTTGGAGTGCTATTGTGAATGGAACTGTTCTCTGGATTTCTTTTTTCAGTGATTTATGGTTGGCATGCAGGAAAGCTTCTAATTTTTTAAGATTAATTTTGTATCCAAAAACTTTGCTAAATTTGTTGATCAGTTCTGTAAGTTATTTGGTTGACTCTGCTGGGTCTTCTAAATTTAGTATCATGCAATCTGCAAAAAGGGATAGTTTTAGTTCTTCTTTTCCTATTTGTACACCTTTGATTTCCTTCTCTTGCCTTATTGCTCTGGCTAGAGTCTCAAGTACTATATTGAACAGAAGTGGTGATAATGGACATCCTTGTCTTGTTCTTGTTTTTAGTACGAATTCTTGCAGTTTTTCTCCACTTAATATGATGTTGACTGTGGGCCTATTGTATATTGCTTTATGATGTTGAGGTATATTCCTTCTATTCTAATTCTCTGCAGTGCTTTTTAGCATGAATGGGTATTGAATTTTATCAAATGCTTTTTCAGTATATATTGAAATGATCATGTTATTTTTGTCTTTGATTCTGTTAATGTGGTGAATTACATGACTTGTTTTCTATATATTGAACCAGCTTTGCATCCCTAGGATGAACCCCACCTGGTAATGTTGTATAATTTTCTTGATGTGGTTTTCAATACACATTGCTAGTATTTTGTTTAGCAGTTCATCAGTGATATAGGCCTATAGTTTTCTTTTCTTGAGCTGTCTTTATTTAGCTTTGGTATTAATGTGATGTTGGCTTCATAGAATGTGTTTGGGAGAGTCTTATTTCTTTCTATTTTACAGAAAGGATTGAGGAGTATTGGGATTAGCTCTTTAAGAAAGATTTAATAAAATTTACTTGGAAAACCATTTAGTCCTGGGTTTTTGTTTGCTGGTGAATGCTTTATTGTTGTTTCCATCTTTTTTATTGCTATTGGTTGAATTAAGTTTTCTATATCTTCTTGACTCAATTTGGGAAGGTTATATCCATCTAGAGTTTGCCAATTTCTTCTAGATTTTCCATTTTGTTGGAGTATAAGTTTTCAAAGTAGTTTCTGATGATCTGGATTTCCACACTGTAGGTGATAATATCACCTTTTTCATCTTTTATTTTGGTAATTTAAATTGATTCTCTCTTTTGGTTAGGTTGGCTAATTGTTTATCTATGTTGTTTATTTTTTTTTCTAGAAACCAGCTTTTGGTATTGTTGATTTTCTGTATTTTTTATTTTCTACTTCATTAATTTTTGCTCTGATTTTAATAATTTTCTGTCTTATACTGGATTGGGGGTTAGACTGTTCTTGTTTTTCAAGGGCTTTGAGCTGTGTCATTAAGTTATTTATTTGGTGATTTTCTGTTCTTATGTGGGCACTCAGTGCTATAAATTTTCCTCTTAGTACTGACTTGAAGGTGTCCCACAGGTTTTGATATGTTATGCCTCTGTTTTCACTGGTTTCTAGGAATTTTCAAGTTCTCCCCTTACTTTTTCTATGACCCATTCCTCATTCAGCTTTGTGGCGTTCAGTCTCCATGTGTTTACATAGTTACTTTGGGTCTTACTTTTTTTTTTTAATTTGCTGGTGCCTGTTTTGTGGCCCAGAATGTGGTCTATATTGGAGAAGATTCCATAGACAACTGAGAAAAATTTGAATTCAGCTATAATGAGGGAAAAGATTCTATATGTGTCTAATAGGTCTATTTGGTTTATGGTATTCTTTAGGTCTGAGGCATTTTTACTGACCTTTTGTCTAGAAGATCAGTCTAGAAATGATATGAGAGGAGTATTGAAGTCTCCTAGTATTACTGAATTGGGATTTATGTGTGACTTTGTATCACAAAGGGTTTGTTTTATGAAAGTGGCTGCACCTATGTCTGGGGCATAAATGTTGACAATTGTTATTTTTTCATGCTGAACTGTTCATTTTACTAGTAAAAAATGACCTGATTTGTCTCTTTTGATAAGCTTAGGCTTGAAATCTAATTTATCTGATATCATAGTTGCTACTCCTGCTTGTCTTTGAATTCTATTGGCATGGATTACCTTACTCCAGCCCTTCACCCTTAGTTTATGGGAATCTTTGCTTGTCAGGTGTGTTTCTTGAAGCAGCATATAGATGGATTATGGTTTTTAATCCATTTTGCCACCTTGTGTCTTTTTATTGGAGAGTTGAGGCCATTTATATTCAGTGTGATTACTGAGAGATTATTTTTAATTCCTAACATTTTGAGTTTTATCTTATGTTTGAGGTCATGTTTGTTTGTTTTTTTTTGCTTAGTTTTTGCTTCCTGGAAATTATTGTTTCTCTGGTTCAGATGTTTATTTGCTAGTTCTTCTTTGTAGTTAATCTCTTTGAGCATATTCTCTAGTGCTGGTTTGAAAGACATACATTCTTTCAGTTTCTGTTTGTCATGGAAAGTTTTTATTTCCCCATAAATTTCAAGAGATAGTTTTGTTGGGTAAGAGAATATTGGCTACAAGTTATTTTCTTCCAAAGTTTGGAATATGTTGTTTCAGGCCTTCCAGGCTTTCATGACTTTGTTTGGGAGGTCTGAAGTAATTCTAATTGGTTTGCCTCTAAATGTCACTTGGCCTTTTACTTTTGTTGCCGTTAAGATTCTTCCCTTGGTCTCTACATTAGTTAATTTGATTATTATGTTGCATGGTGAACCTTTTCTTTGATCTTGTTTTGAGGGGGTTCTATATGCTTTCTGTACCTGTATGTCAACTTCTCTTTCTATGTTTGGAAAATTCTCTGATATTACTTCTTTGAAAAGATGGCTTATTTCATTAGTTTCAACTTCTAGTCTATCTTTTATGCCTATTATTATTAGGTTAGCTCTTTTAAAATTAGGCCAGATCTCATCGATGTCTAATTCATGCTGTCAATTTTTTTTTCCCAAATTACTTAATATGGATTCATTTTTGGAATGGTCATCTTCTAAGATGGGTATTCTATTTTCCATGTTGTCTAATCTACTGTTTATAGTATGTATTGGTTCCTTTACTTCAATTAATGCATCTTTTATGTCCTTCACTCCTTTTTTTGTGTGTGTGTGGTACTGGGGATTGAACCCAGGGACATTCTATCTCCGAGCTATACCCCCAGCCCTATTTTTTATTCTTTATTTTGAAACTGAGTCTCACTAAGTTTTGGAGTGCCTCACTAGGTAGCTGAGGCTGGCCGCGAACCCGGATCCTCTGGTCTCAGCCTCCTGAATGCTGGGATTACAAGAGTGCGCCACCAGGCCCAGCTTGTACTTCACTTCTTTCAAGGGTTCTCTTTAATTCCTGTTCAGGGGGTCAGATGCTTTGTTTATATGTTCCTTTATTTCTTTCCAGCTCTCCCCTGCATTCTTTTTGGAAATCTTGTACCATTTCTATTATCAAAGGTCTGAATTGTTCTTCTGGTAATCTCTACAATTCTGTATTGGTGAGTTCTGTTATTGTGGGATTGTGGTAGCTCATTGTTTCTTTGCTATTTTTCCTTCCAATGATTTCCATGTTCTTAAATGTATATCTTTGCTGCTTTTGCAAGTTTTCTCTGAATTTATAAGTTTCTTATTTCTATTTTCTCTCTGTGAATAGTATCTTGTACTGGGTTGCAATTACTCTAAGTCTTCTTCTGCCTACTGCAATGGTGCTGTTGGTGGGTTTCAGGTGTTGACTTCTAGGATCTGTTTGTTGCTTCTGTTATGTGGATTAATCTCAGAGGTGACAGTAGAACAGCTTGTGGCCTTTGCATTTTTAGGACTCAATGTGGGACCTGCTGAGCTATTTCTTCTATCAGCTGAGGTGAGTTTATCCTTGCTTTCTTGCAGTCCTTTCTGGTGGTTTTCCTCTCTGGTCTAATCTCTGCAGTAGGGATTTAGAGGTGTCCACTGTTATATACAAGGGCAGGTTGTGTTGTGTTAAGTGGTGAAGGTTGAGTGATGAGGGAGAAGCCACAGTGATGAATGAAAGAATAGGGTAAAGCAGAAGATCTGATCCAGTGGAATAAGAGTTTGAGTGTGTTAAGGTGATATATGGTAGAGTTTAGAGATAGTGGATATGTGGGGGGATTCTGGTAGTCAATGTAGAGTATTTAGGTGTAGTGGTGAAATGGTCTTGATAAGAGACAGGGTAAAAATGGATAATGGAAAGAGAAAAATGTTAAAAATAATAATAAAGATAGGAGAGAGGGAAGGAAGCTTGTAAAAGGGATGAGGAAGAGAGCCAACAAATGAGCAAAAAATAACAAAGCAACCAATCATTCAATGAAACAAACAAACATAAATAAAACAAAGCAATACAAAACAAAACATATTAAAAACAAAACAAAAACTCTGCAAGTATATAAGTACAGGGCCAACTTGGCCTCTGCAGTTCTCTTGGATCTGCATGAATATTTTCAGCTTTCAAATGTCTACTTACAAGTTTCAGGCATTCTTATTTACTCAGTGCCCTACAATGGTGAAGTCTTTTTGTAGATCCCTCATGAGTCGCCTGTAGTGGTCAGATAGGGCCCTGACCTAATGTCTCTCTCTGTCAGTGCAGGCACCGAGTTCTGCTAGTGCCTCTCCCACTGCAAGCTTGTGTCTCTGAGCTCTCCACAGGGTCTATCCCTGTGCCACTCTTTGTCTATGCAGGCAGCTGGCATCACTAGAACTGGACCTAGTGTAAGCCCTGCACTTTCCACAGACCCTGTCTGTTGTCTCTCTCTGCCTTTGCAGGAGGCAGATGTGCAGTCTAAATGTGGGCATTTTCTAGGGGACCTGTAAGATCTCTATGCCCTGTGTCTTCTTAGTCCCTCCCATACTTCTGCTCTTATTCCTTCACTATAAGGGCAGGTGACTGAGTCTATCCATTGCCACAGGGGCCCCTGCCGCTACAAAGTTAACTTACAATTGAGTGCTACTCTGGCTCTGGAGGGAGAAGTGAGCTGGGGTATCCCTGCCAAAGGCTTAGGCTGGTTGTTCCATGCATTCTGGTCACTGTTGATAGTGCAGGGGTCTGTCGCCTGATTAGGGTGTGGAGTTCTGTAGTCGCTTACTCCACATTTGGCCACTGGGTATGCAGGAGGTCATTAGATGTCTCAGTGCTGGTAGACCCTGCTCTGAGCTGTCAACTGCCCCGCAGAGGTCCCTGGCACTGCTGAGCATGGGGGCTCCTCACTCTCCCTGGTCTTCTTTCTGGGTTTTTCAATTTTTGTTACTTTGTTCACTTTTTCACTGCTTCTTTTCTTCCTTCAAGAAGCTGCTTTTAGGGCAGTTTTGATTTGAGTTTTATAGTGCCTGAGATGAGGAATTTCTCTCCGTTGCCATCTTGGGCTTCTCCCTCCTAAATTCTTGAGAAAGAAGGAGAGGAGAGAGAGAGAGAGGAGAGAGAGAGAGAGAGAGAGAGAGAGAGAGAGAGAGAGAGAGAGAGAGAGAGAGAGATTTCTGAGATGTTCCATGAAGCAAAAAAGGCTCAATATGTGAAAATATTTCGCACTCTCTGATTATTTTCCTTCTTGGATAATCAAAGCACACATTAGTATATTAAAGAATCTGAGGAATTCCTTTTCAAGAAAAAACTGTTTATAATAGTTAGCTCTTGTTTAACTCAGCATTTAAAAATTTGTTTGATTACAGAGCCAAGGAAATACTTTTAATACAACATATTTTTATACCTAACAAAATTATTTACCTGAAGAACACACTTTGAAGAATTCTAGCTTATTGAAATATATTTTTATTGTATACTTTTTTGAGAGCATATTGTGTATTTATTTTAATTACTCCTATTTGAAAGTCCTCATTTTTAGAGTACAGCAAGGCATTTTAGTATTTACTCTTCCCATTCCTTAAAGGCTTCTCCAGGTTTAGACAAATTCTCATTATTCTCATGACTATGTTTTGGAGTTACTTTGTATCTGCAGATTCATCATCAATCATCTCAGCAGTGCTTTAGTATCTTTCTGCAACACTAAAGCCAATTGCACTCTGCAATTTGAGTAAACACAGAATGCAATGGCTTAGAGGGTTCCAGTCAGCTTCTTCCAAGTGGTTGGAGCCTTGCATGAGGAACATGAGCCATTGACAGTGTCACAGCCCAAATGTATGTCCACTTGTATGGGTTAGAGTCTTACAGAATCACAGCAGCAAAACACTAGTGATTTCAGAAATATAATACCTATCAAAAGTGGAATAGTCGCTGGAAGACTTTCTCCGGAACTTCTTCACTTTGCCTTCATAGTGCGAGCTATAGAAATTCCTGCCATTCCAGGTGAAGCTGAATATCCCCACACCATCTGTCAGACACCTGTACAAAGACAAAATTCCAGAAGTCTCTTGGGTAAAGGCCAATCATTGTTATCCTCATGATGCATAAGGCATCTTCAGGTTTCTTCTGCTTTAAGAACTCTAGCATTTGCGCTGCATGGATTTGTAGATTTTGCATGTGATCATTTACTCTAAAGGAGCACCATACAGCAGATACAGAAACCAATTCCAGGATATGACTGTGAAGACATAGAAAAATGCTTCACAGTAGCCCTTGAGCCATTTAATATATTCTTCACTGACAATTGTGACATTTCTCAGTGGTCCAATGGACTGTATGTAAATACTGTGTGCCTCTGCAGAGAGTGTCTTTCCATAGAGATCACTGAAAAACTGTTCAAAGTCTTGGGGAATTTCAGGGTGGAAGGTGATTCAATCTGGCTCTGAATGCAAGGTGATGGATGCAAAGAGACCACTGGCTGGCTGGAAGGCTTCATTTATTAACCACTGTTCCCTGGCATCCAATTTCTCATACTGTGACACAAGTCCATGGTTCTTTGAGATGAGAGCTGTTTTTAAGTGTCTATTCTGAGTGCTGTACTATTTACATAATGACAGGTGTCCTCCATTCACATCATGTTCCTATATAGAATCTCCATCCTTTCCTTGAGTGGGTCAAACAGATGCTGCATCAGGAGGCTTATAAGGATTAGCATGGATATGAAAGTGTTGTTGAGGGTGCCTTCAACCCTTACAAGCCTCGACACCTGCCCACCAATAAGTATTTTTTTTAATTTAAACTGTTTAATGCTTGAATCAAAATTCATATCTTATAATCTTAGGCATCAATCTTTAACCTGGGTTCTATGATGTATATGGATTTCCCAAACTCTTGAAAATTCTAGGTAAATATGTGGTTAATATTCACATTAACCTAGGGAGAAAGAAAATACATTTCATCAGATTATAGAGTCCATGATGTAAATATTAACTATGCTTAAACTAATAAGAATAATGCTAAAATTTCATATATCCAAACCAACAATTTTTCAAAATCAATAGTAAGTATTATAAGTGATTATGAACAGAAGTAGTAGGGTACACAGTCAAATCCATATTTTGAATTAGTGATAGTATGAACAGATACAATCATACTCATGTTTTCTAGAGAACTGCAACCATTGCACCTGCTTCTCAGCTTCTGATACGATCTCAGTTTATGTGTCAATACAACCCTGACATCTTCATTAAATCACTTTATATCCTGCTGTGACTAATTCTGTCTTGCTATGTACACACTAAAATTACATTTTATGTATTTGTCATTGAAATCATTAAGAAAGTGACTCTTCAAACCTGAGCTGAGAGAACGGTACATGTCTGTAATCTCAGTACTTGAAAGGATGAGGCAGGAGGATCACATGATGCAGGCCAATGTGTGGTAACTTAGCAACACCCTGTTTAAAATAAAGATTATAAAGTGTCTGGGGAGTCTAACTTAGTGGTAGAACATTCCTAGGTTCAATGCCCAGTTCCATAAGTAATACATTAATATATTGATCTTAGGGGAATGGCTCTTGTCAGGTTTTTGTTTGTTTGTTTGCTTGTTTTCTTTTCTTTTTGTTTTGTTTTTGTCACTGGGGATAGAACCCAGGGGCATTTTACTATGAAACTACACCCCCAGCCATATTTTAGTTTTTATTTTTATTTTTTTATTTGTGCATTGTAAGCATACATCTTTGTTACGTATAAGTTGATAACCACATATGTGCCCACATTTCTCATTTGACCCCTTCCCAAATTCCCACCCTGCTCCCTCACCCTCCCTCCCTCTCAAGTTCAGTTTAGTGAGTAACCTTAATATACATTAGGGTGTTCCCCCCCATCCATCCCCTTCAGTTAAATCAACTTCTTTGCTTTCAAGGGTCTCTCCTTTTTCATCTGGAGACCCTCTTATGCCCCATCTTCTCCCTAGCATCAACATATTGTGCAGCTATAAACATAGATACACATGCGTCGGTCTGATAGTTTGGTTTCCATTCTTTTGGATAGATACTCAGAAGTGGTATTGCTGGATCAGATGGTAGGTTCATTCCCATACATCTGAGGGTCCTCCATACTGTTTTCCAAAGTGGTTGCACTGTTTGCAATCCCACAACAATGTATTAGGGTTCCCACTTCTCCACACCCTCGCCAGCAGTTGTTGTTGTTCATGTTTTTTATGATTGCCATTCTGATTGGAGTTAGGTGAAATCTCAAGGTAGTTTTGGTTTGCATCTCTCTGATTGCCAATGATGTGGAACATTTTCTCATACATTTATTGGCCATTTGTATTTCTTCTTTTGTGAAGTGTCTATTTAGATCCTTTGTCCATTTTTCGATTGGGTTATTTGCTTTCTTAGTTGCGATTTTCTTGAGTTCTTTGTATATCCTAGATATTAGACCTCTATCTGAAGAGTAATTGGCAAAAATCTTCTCCCACTCTGTAGGCTCTCTGTTGAGGTTCTTGATAGTTCCTTTAGCTGCACAGAAGCTCTTCAGTTTAATGCAATCCCATGTATTGATCTTTCTTTGAGTTGCTTGTGCTTTTGAGGTCTTGTTGAGAAAGTTTTTACCTGTGCCTATGTGTTGAAATGTTGGTCCTATGCCCTCTTCAAGTAGAAACTACTTAAAGTTTTTATTTTTAAAATAGGTCTCATTAAGTTACTGCATACTGGCCTCAAGCCTGCGATAGGTGTGTGCCATGATACCCCACTATTGCTAAGTTTAAATGGATATAGATTGTTCATGAAGAGGTCAATGATAGAAAGTAGTTCTTCATTCTGATAAGAAATATGAATGTTATCAGTGTTTTAATGTTTCTCATAGAAATTAATAAAAATTTTATCCTGTAGAAAATAATATAATACTATAAAAATGAAAACTAGAATCTCTACAGGGTTCTCCATACCATATACCAGTTTTAAAAAGTACTATTGAAAGAGTAGACAGAACTACCCATGGCATTTCCTATTTTTTAGTCTTGTAATTTGATAGGAAAAACCAAGACATATGTTAATTGATACTGAAAGCCAGAAATTATTGTGATGTCTAACTTTCCCTTATGGAGATTATGAAAGAGGAATGGCCAGTTAATGGACTCATCTTTGATTTTCCAGCTCTCAGCAGTAGGACACTTGTTGTATATAACTAAGGGCTAGTAATTTGTTAAAACCAAATGATATTGAAGAGATATTTAGTTATTTGGAACTTACTTATTTTTAAATATCAACTACTTTCTCCTTGGTTTCAGAGAAGCCAAGTGCCTTTTGGGATATATGTGTCAAATATTCCTAATTGGACTGCAAAATAAATGCTACTTTTCTGGAAACAAGCAGACTTAAGTTTCAAATTTATCAGACATTCAAATAAGAAATGTGATTACAGTGTTAATGTGAATACTAAGGAAATTTTAGGTGATTGTCTTAGTTACAAAAAGTAGAAAAAACTTAGGCCTAAAATAATAGTGAGCCTAAAATAAATATCATTAATAAATATGTGCATATTGAAGTGTTTTTTTTTCTTTAAAAAATGGTTCAGATACACAGGGAATTAAGATTTTTACCATAACATGGCTTATCCACATGGGAACACATATATCCAAGCAATAGTTATGCTTCCTGTGTGATCCAATTACAGTGCCTAACCTTTAAAATCCAGAAAATAACGTTATAAATGTACAATAACAGCTAATTCATATCCAAATACCAAGTTGCAATTAATGCCCAAAGTACTTGAACTTTAAATTCAATGTGCCATGAATGAAACTTTACTTCTTATCAATTTTAGAAATTCCTTTTCAGAGTTACTAGGACATTTTTCAACATTCAAAGCATGTTGTACAAAAACAGTATTGCCATTCATCATATAACATCATTAGAAAGAAGTTTTAGATTGATGAGGTTAATGAAAATTAAGTTCTGTCAAGCTTTAGAAGATAAATGTAAGCAGTCTACACTGAAAAAGAAGTTCAGCACATCTAGAACTTCTCATGTGGGGATTGCATTTTAAGATAACTAGTAAGTAAACCTAAGAGTTTATATGAACCATTAGAGCTCTTCGTAACACAAACTGGGTCTGCCAACTCTCAGAATTCAAATGTTAAAAAAAAAATAATTGGGAAATTAGCAAAGAATAAGAGGAAGTATAGATTGGTTTATTAGTACTGCTTAATATTATTTTATAAAATGAAAATAATCCCATTTACAATAACTACAAAAATACCTGGGAATAAAATTAACAAAAATGGTAAAAGACTTGTACAATAAAATTTATAAAATATTGATGAAAAAAGTTTAAAAAGACACAAAAAATGAAAAGACACACTGTGTTTATGGATCAGAGACACTAATATTGTTTATATATACATACTACTCCAAACACTCTACAGATTCAATGCAATCCCTATCAAAATACCAATGACAGTTTTTACAGAACTAAAAAGTAAGACAACACTGTAATTTTTGAGAACACTATAATTTTTATGAAACTACATAAATCTTCAATAGCCAAATCTGTTTTGAGAAAAAAATAACAAAGTTAGAAACATTATTCTACCCATCTTCATAATATATACCAACACAGTAGTGTTGGCATAAAAAAAAAGTAAGTAGACCAATGGAACCAAATAGAGAGCCTAAGAGTAAACTCATGCATATATGATTGATATTTGAAAATCAGTTGTAAGAGAAAAAGAATAAAACTAGACCCCTACCTCTAACCAGGTTCAAAAATCAAATCAAAATAGATTCAAGACTTTTATGAAAGAACTGAATCCATGAAACTTCTAGTTTTTTGCCGTCTACAGGATATTTACTTTGTTTTTATACATGTATTGGCACACTTTAATTTCACATCATAATGTAATTTATAGTGATAATGACATACATGCACACAGCACTTACTGAGCTTTCCTCTGACCCCTTTCCTCTTCCACTTTCCCCATACTTGATGCTGAGATTGGCATTGGTATTCTGGCATATGTATCTAATGTCAATGGAAGTGTTTCCTTCATTAATTCCCCCTCTCTACCCTCTCTCCATGAATCTTCTAGAAGAAAACTTTGGAGAAACAATTCAGGATATTAGAAAGGGTGAAGGTTTTGGATAATACCCCCAAAGCATAGGAATCAAAAACAAAAATAGGCAAATGGTATTAATCAAGTTAAAAATCTTCTGCACAGCAGAGGAAATAATCAAAATGAGAGAACCTATTGGATGGGAGAAAATACTTGCAAATTATACATCCAATAAGGGGTTTATATCCAGAATATAAAAGGAACTAAATAAAATCAATAGCAAAAAACAAATAACAATTAAAAATGGATAATAGACATTTCATAAAAGAAGATACAAAAGGCCAACAGACATATAGGAAAAATGTTTTAATATCACTAACCATCAGGGAAATACTAATCAAAGTAACAAAGAGTGCTTCATCTCAGTAAGAATGGCAAACAATAACAAATGTTGGTGAGGATGTAAAGGAAAGGCAACTCTTGCACACTGCTAGTGGGGTAAATATTAATATGGTCATTATGGAAATCAGTACAGATATTCTTCAATAAAATTAAAAATAAGGTTATCATACGACCCAGCAATTTTATTTTATTTTTTATTGTAATAATTCGTGCTTTATATATACATTTTTGTTAGGTACAAATTGATATAGACAAATGTGCACACATTTCTCATCTGACCCTTTCCCCAATTCCCACCCCGCTCCCTCGCCCTCCCTCCCTCTCAAGTTCAGTTCAGTGAGTGATCTTGATATGATTGTGTAAGTACATCATGTGCCTTAGGGTGCTCCCCCCCCCAGTCCAATCCTTTCAGTTAAAACAACTTCTTTGTTTATCGAGGATCTCTCCTTTTCATCTGGAGACCCTCTTATGCCCCATCTTCTCCCTAGCATCCGCATATTAGGGAGAACATATGCTTCTTTACTCTTTGTGACTGGCTAATCTCACTTAACATAATGTTTTCCAGTTGCATCCATTTCCCTGCAAAGTACATGATTTTGTTCTTCTTTATAGCTGAGTAAAATTCCATTGTGTATATATCCCATAGTTTTGTAATCCATTCATCTGTGGATGGACATCTTGGCTGCTTCCACAGTTTGGCTATTGTGAATTGAGCTGCTATAAACATAGATACACATGCATCGGTCTGATAGTTTGGTTTCCATTCTTTTGGGTATATACCCAGCAGTGGAATTGCTGGGTCATATGGTAGATTTACTCCCATTCGTCTGAGGATCCTCCATACTGGTTTCCACAGTGGTTGCACAAGTTTGCAATCCCACCAACAATGTACTAGGGTTCCCACTTCTCCACACCCTCGCCAGCAGGTGTTGTTGTTTGTGTTTTTTATGATTGCCATTCTGATTGGAGTTAGGTGAAATCTCGGGGTAGTTTTGATCTGCATCTCCCTGATTGCCAATGATGTGGAACATTTCCTCATACACTTATTGGCCATTTGTATTTCTTCTTTTGTGAAGTGTCTATTTAGATCCTTTGCCCATTTTTTGATTGGGTTATTTGCTTTCTTAGTTGCGATTTTCTTGAGTTCTTTGTATATCCTAGATATTAGACCTCTATCTGAAGT
>PVLC010031778.1:5459-18667 GCA_004027655.1 Graphiurus murinus | reverse complement strand
GGCTGGGGGTATAGCTCGGAGGTAGAATGCCTCTGAGTTCAATCCCCAGTACCGCAAAAAAAAAAAAAAAAAAAACACAAGAGAAGCCGGGCGTGGTGGCGCACACTTGTAATCCCAGCATTTGGGAGGCTAAGACCGGAGGATCCGGGTTTGCGGCCAGCCTCAGCTTCTTAGTGAGGCCCTCTGCAACTTAGTGAGACCCTGTTTCAAAATAAACAATAAAAAATAGTGCTGGGGGGGAGGGTGGGTGGGAATTGGGGAAGGGTTAATGAGAAATATGTGCATGGATGTCTTTACCTGTACTAGCTTATACCCAACAAAAATGTGTGATTAACCCTGTTGTACCCAAGAAATGTATAAAAATCCATGCTAAAAAATAAATTTAAAAAAAATAGTGCTGGGGGTATAGCTTGGAGGTAGAATGCCCCTCAGTTCAATCCCCAGTACTGCAAAAAACAAAAACAAAAACACAAAATGTATACATGTCATCTTCCCATTAAGATATCAAATTTTCTTGCCTCAGTTAATACCTGAAATTGCCAGACATTGTTGCTACATAGGCAATTACTACCCCATAAGAATTTTTATAGCAATACTAACATGTGTCTATTAATATTATAATCTGTCACTGTACTAAACAGAGTACAGGAAGATTTTAACCAATTTCTGAACAGTACTTTTTACTGACAAGCTTAAATACATAAACACATGTAAATATGCATTTTAGATAAAACTTCCTCAAAATAACTGTTGTCTATGGTGCTAAGAATTAAACTCAGAGGCATTCTACTTCTGAGCTACACCCTCAGCCCTATTTTATTATTTTTATTTGGAAACAGGATCCTGCTAAATGGCTAAGGCTGGCCCCTAACGTGTAATTCTCCTGTCTTAGCCTCCTAAGTACTGGGATTATCTTCATGCACACAACCGGTTCTAAAACAACTATTTCACTTTGCAAAAACTTTCACCAAATTTGCTAAAAGTACTTAGGTTGTTTAGTCAGGAGTAAATTTCAACCAGGCACAGTGTGGCATGCCTAAAATCCTAGTACTTGGGAGGCTGAGACAGGAGTATCACAGGTTTGAGGCTAACCTCAGCAACTTAGGAAGAATCTCATCAACTTAAGAAGATCCCATTTCAAAATAAAAAGTGGCACACACTTGTAATCCCAGTACTTGGGAGGCTGAGACAAGAAGATCACAGGTTTGCAGCCAACCTCAGCTACTTAGTGTAAGGCCCTCTACAACTTAGTGAGACCCTGTTTCAAAATAAACAATAAAAAATAGGGCTGGAGGTATAGCTTGGAGGTAGTATGTCCCTGGGTTCAATCCTCCGTACCCCCCAAGATTAATTAATTAAAATTAAAATTATAAAGAGAACCAGGTGTGGTGGGGCAACCTGTAATCTCAGAGGCTGAGACAGGAGGATCATAGGTTTGAAGCCAGCTTCAGCAACTTAAAGAGAGGTTCTCAGCAATATATGAAGAAGACCCTGTTACCAAATAAAAATAAAATTGAGTTTGAAGTATAGCTTGGAGGTAAAATGCCCCTGGGTTCAACCCCCAGTACCCCCACACACACACACAAATTAAATAAATAAGGAAATAAAGAAATGAATATACGAATAAGTGATGGAGGCAGAGCTTGGAGGTAGAATGCTCTGGGTTCAATCCCCAGTACCAGGAAAAAATGAGAGTAAATTCCATATCCATAAATCTTAAAAAATTGTTTTCACTAACGAAATACTTTAACAGGCAAATTCAAACTGGCAAATCACAGGAGAAACCAGGAGAAGGAAAGTGGCCATCTACCATCTTTAGAAATCTACCTACAAGGTTCTAGACCAGATACTAAAAATGATTAGCATACAGTCCCCTCTTATCTGCAGATGTTATCAAGCAGATTCAACCAATCTCAGATGGAATATTTAGGAAAAAGTGTCCTTATTCCCTAAACAAAACAGTACAACAACTATTTATTTTGTGTTAAGTATTATAAGTAACTTAGAGACGATTATAAGTATACAGGAGAATGTGCATAGGTTATATTCAGATACCACACAATGTTATATAAGGGACTTGGTATATCTGTGGGTCTTGGAACCAATCTTCTTGAATATCAAGGACTATTGTAACTGTTCAGTCTCATGTTCAGAAAGTCTCATGTTCTGATGTGCTTTCTTTGAATTCTATACTTTTGTTACCCAACATGATAGTATTAATACATAAAAAGATTGTCCACACATTTTTTATTTTATAGCTGCAGCAAAATTAATCTCCCTTCTTGAAGTCACTCAAGGAAAGCACATTATATAACTACTGGGAAAAAAGTATGGTTTTGAGAACACATACACTGGAAATTGGCAAAGCAGACTGAACTCCACCCCACCACTTATTAGTTGTGTGGTCTTGGAACAAATTAGTCATACAAAGTTAATCTCTGTGCCTTGGTTTCCTCATCTGTGAAATAAGGATAAGAGCTCCTACCTCACAGAGCTGCTGTAAGGACTGAATGAACATATGTAAAACAGTGTGGTGCCTGATATACAGCAAGTGCTATGTTAAGTGAATAGGAAGAAACAAAGCTGTCTATATTAAAAATAGCTGTGCTAGAGCAGGGTATGGTACTTCACACCTGTAATCCCAGTATTTGGGAGGCTGAGACAGGAGGATCTCACGTTTAAGGACAGCTTCAGTGACTTATCAAGACCCTCAACAACTTAGCAAGACCTTGTTTCTGAATAAAAAATAAAAAGGGTTGGGAGTGTAGCTTAGAAGTACAATGCCAGCTGGGCGTGGTGGCACACGCTTGTAATCCCAGCATTTGGGAGGCTGAGACCAGAGGATCCGGGTTCGCGGCCAGCCTCAGCTAGTGAGGCACTCCGCAACTTAGTGAGACTCGGTTTCAAAATAAAGAGTAAAAATAGGGCTGGGGGTGTAGCTCGGAGGTAGAATGCCCCTGAGTTCCATCCCAGTACCACAAAAAAAAAAAAAAAAAAAAGAAGTACAATGCCCCTGGGTTCATTCCTCAGTACCAAAAAAAACCAAAAACAACAAAATTGCTGTTACATCAGGTTGTATTTCAAAGGTTATGTTCTAAAATTTAGTTTAAAGTCGGGCGTGATGGCACACACTAGTAATCCTAGTACTTGGGAGGCTGAGACAAGAGGATCACAGGCTCCTGGCCAGCCTCAGCTACTTGGTAAGTTACTTAGGCCTTCTGCAACTTAGCAAGACCCTGTTTCAAAATAAAGAATAAAAAATAGAACTAGGGGTGTAGCTCAGAGGTAGGGTGCCCCTAGGTTCAATCCCCAGTGCAAAGTTAATTAATTAATTAAAATTTAGTTTAGATTCCATACCCCCTGGATATATACTGGTTAGGTTTATCATGATTCAAAAGAAACTGAACAGCGTGACAACTTCAGTTTCCCATTGTTTCTATAATATAATGTATAAAAAAAATTCAAACTGGGAAAGAAGCATTATTTATGACTACATTCTGAAGTTCTGGGAAAGCCTAAAAACAACTATCAATATTTTAAATATGAAAATGATTTTTTTCTCCAGATAATGACTTGGAACTTTTGAAGAACATGTGATTTTCATGGTAAACACAGGAGCAGGAAGAGTATCTGAGCCAGATGCCATGGTGCACACATATAATCCTAGTACTTGAGAGACTGAGACAGGAGATCACACGTTCAAGACCAGCCTCAGCAACTTAGCAAGACACTGTTTAAAAGGGGGGTGGGGGCTAAGAGATATAATGCCTGAGTTCAATACCTAGTACAAAAAAAAAAAAAAATCTGAGGGTTATGTGTTATTTATTGGCTTTGCATTTCTTGATAATGGCCAAGGATTCATGATTAAAAAGCTACTAAAATTTCCTGGCAGAAAGAAAAGGGGTGGGTGTGTGTACGCACACACGTGTGATTGTGTTTGTGAGTTCCTTCATGCAACATGTTGATGGACTATTATCTAGTTCATCATAACTGAAAAATTATCACCTTTAAATACTACATTTACAGTCAAGCATCGTGGCATAAGCTTGTGATACCAGTACTCGGGAGGCTGAGACTAGAGCATCTGGGTTTGCAGCCAGCCTCAGCTACTTAGTGAGGCCCTGTTTCAAAATAAAGAATAAAAAATAGGGCTGGGGGTGTGGCTAGGGTTCAGTGTCTCTGGGTTCAATCCTCAGTACCACAAAATAAATACATACATACATACATACGTACACACATTTAAAAACAAAAATCACTGTTTTTCAGCTAGACTTAGAAATTTCAATGTTCCCAGTCACAGACATGAAAATGAGACTATAACCCATGCTCATTTCCACTTCTCAAGTCTCTGCCAATGCACTCACACATAAGATTAAGAAAATTTCCAGTAGGAGCAGGGAAGGATAAGTAGAAATTATCATTGCTAGAACAATTATTTCACAGGTCCCTTAAGTCCAGGACTGTTGGTGCTTCTATTATAGTCTTAACCTTATATATAAATTAAACAGAATATTTTACAAAAGTGTTATTTGCCAGATTTTCTGCTCAAATTGAATTAAGCTTACATACTTTTTTTTTTTTGGATATTGGGAATTGAACTCAGGAGCACTCTACCTCTAAGCTACAGCCCTATTACATTTTTTACTTTATTTTATTTTTTGCTGTACTGGGGATTGAACCCAGGGGCATTCTACCTCCAAGCTAAATCCCCAGCCCTATTTTTTATCCTTTATTTTGAAACAGGGTCTTACTAAGTTGTGGAGAGCCTCATTAAATAGCTGACGCTGGCCAAGGATCAGGATCCTCCTGTTTCAGCCTCCCAAGTACAGCAAGGGTGAGCTACCACACCTGTCTCCTATATTTTTTATTTTGAAATAGGATCTCACTAAGTTCCTGTTGACCTCCCTAGGTTGCAGAGGCTGGCCTCAAACCTGCAATCCTGTCTCACCCCCCAAGTACTGGGATTACAAGCATGCACTGCCACACCTGGCTACATACTTCATTTTATACAATTGTCTGTAATTTCAGTGAGTAAACTGTTTACACTGAATTTCTCTAAGTCAAATAACTATGCATAATAAGTCGGACTATAAAGTGAAATAAAATTTGAAACATAAGTGCCAGAACCAAAATTTTGGTTTATTAGTGAACTGTAATATATTGGGTTATTTCATTAAAGCAAAAATACCTATATTAATTTGTAAAGTCTGTCAATTAAGTTTTTCATTGACAAATACACTGAATTTTATAACATTTATTTGTCAGTATTTAAGCCTACTTAAACTCTTTGCAATACAAAGCATGTTTCTAAAGAAAAAAGGGAAACATTAGATGTTCTGGCTATCCAAGATGGCTTACTTATGAAATTAATGTACAGTTTAATTCAATATGCAATGTAAAACAAATAAAATTATATACCTTCAGTTTATCTAAGAAATCAGTGTCTTGCCTTGAAAAGAAATACAAGTCAAAATAAAAAAAAGAAAGAGAAAAGAGTCCGATAATGAAAAATTCAGAATGAAGATAAACAAAAATGAGCCACTGGAGGTTAAGATGGGGTGGAAAAATGCCTTGACATCTTCACTAACACCAAGTCAAATTTTGACCTAGCCTCAATTCAAATGCCAATAGGATGGCGGTGCTGCTTGTCTCAATACAATAGCATGAGAGTACTAGTTGTCTCAATGTTAAAAACTGCATTATTAGCCGGGCGTGGTGGCACACGCTTGTAATCCCAGCATTCGGGAGGCTGAGACCAGAGGATCCGGGTTCGCGGCCAGCCTCAGCTACCTAGTGAGGCACTCTGCAACTTAGTGAGACTCGGTTTCAAAATAAAGAATAAAAAATAGGGCTGGGGGTATAGCTCGGAGGTAGAATGCCCCTGAGTTCAATCCCCAGTACCGGAAAAAAAAAAAAAAAAAAAAACTGCATTATTACCTATAAAGAAGTAAAATGTTGCTGGGTATGGTGGCGCACACTTGTAATCCCAGTACTTAGGAGGCTGAAACAGGACTTTGGGTTTACCACCAGCCTGAGCTCTTTAGTGAGGCCCTCTGCAACTTAGTGAGACCCTGTTTCAAAATAAAGAATAAAAAATAGGGCTGGGGGTATAGCTTGGAGGCAGAATGCCCCTGGGTTCAACCCCCAGTACGGCAAAAAAAAAAAAAGTAAAATGCTTCCCTTAATTTTCCCTTTCATGCTTCTCAACAGTTTAATATTTGTAAGCCATACTAATGCAACTAAACTCATATGCATATTTAAAACCATTACTGAAAATAATTGACATGTTCTGTAACTTCTGTAGATACAAACTACCAAATGCCTAAGAAAAGTGGGGAAGCAAGAGAACCTCAGGGCTTTAGGTGATTTTACACAGCAGAAAAGCACTCAGGAAACTCACAGGCTAGGTAAAGTAGGAATGAACAAATATGATTTTCAGTCTTCAGCAAGGATACCTCAACTGCAACCCAACAGGAATCAGTAACTTTAAATTCAGAGCCGGGCGTGGTGGTGCATGCTTGTAATCCCAGTACTTGGAGGCTGAGGCAGGAGGATGGTGAGTTCGCAGCCAGCCTCAGCTACTTAGTAAGGTCATCTGCAACTTAGTGAGACCCTGTTTCAAAACAAAGAATAAAAAATAAGGCTGGGGGTCTAGCTCAGAGGTAGAATGTCCCTGGGTTCCATCCCTAGTACTGCAAAAAAAAAAAAAAAAGGAATAAAAAATAGTACAGAGAGTGTAGCTCAGAGGTAGAATGCCCAAGTTCAATCCTTCAATCCCCAGTATCACAAAAAAAAAAAAAAAAAAAAAAAATCAGGGGGAAAATGAGAAAGGGGGACACCAAGTGCTATGTGCCTGTATGTCAATGTCAACATGATTTACATTATGATGTGAGACTATAATACACCAATAAAAGCACATTATTTTTTAAAAAATACAATTAAACTAGGCATGGAGGTACACAGCTGTAATTCCAGTATTTGGGAGACTGAGACAAGGAGGTGGCAGGTTTAAAGCCAGTCTTAGAAACTTAGGGAGGTCCTGTTTCAAAATAAAAAATAAAATAGGCTTGGAGGTAGAGCTCAGAGATAGACTGCCCCTAGGCCCCAGTATTTCCCCCCTAAAAATTATTTTTCAACTATTTACAACTGCCAACGCTGGAGGTACTATAGCTCAGTGGTAGAGTGTATGCCTACCATGCAGGAGGCCTTGGGCTTACTCTCCAGTACCATAAACAAACAAAACTGTCAAAAATCATTCTATATGACTGATTTGTGTACAGTAGATTAAAGGCAAAAATTTGCTTTTCTTACTAAAAATGAGCTCTTCAATACTATTTTACATACATGCCTATAGTTTCAATCTAGGTTTCTACCTTCTCACATTTTAGGTTTTTGGGTTCCTCATCTTCCTAAATTTAAACATACTATCCCAAACTCTCTGGGTCAGGCCTAGGACAAATACTGTATCAGTGACCGCCCAGAATACTGGAAATGAAGTTCCTTAAGTTTACAATGAACAAAATACAGAATCAGATTTTGTGTAACTTTGTATCCTAAAGAACACTTGGTACACAATCCTAAACACATCAGGAACTATTAGCATTTACTAACTCAAAATAGTCCTTCACCATTTGTAGTTGTAGTCTGTGTTGAAACAAAACTAACTCTGAAAAACCCAAAGGACCTAAATGTTACTGAAACTTCACAGAATACATTATTGTTAGCGATTAGCCTAGTCTCTACTACCACCTGTAATGCTTTTTCTGACATTCATACAGTAAATAGTAGATCCAGTCAAACGAAGACATCAGAACCTGTCAAAAGAGTTTTAAATTTTACATATTTATCCTTCATGGTTGTTATGTAACATTAATCCTCTAAAGTCAGCAGTCAATCTAATTCCCAGGAACGTGAGGTAAGGAAGGTCTAGAACTGCTTCCAGAGTGTTGAAGGTTTTCTGGATACAACTATACACTCCATTATACACCTGAGACGCTTTCACACAAATGTGACAGTCCTAAAACTGCAAGATAGGGCCAGAAGTTTCAATGAGCCAGTGCCGGCAAACCCGAACTAGGATGAAAATACCTTCTGCCTCAGGAGCAACTAACAACTTTCTACCCTGAGCTCAGCTTGCTTCAAAAGTTTTAAATGGTGCCTCGATTGAGACGAAAGACTTTAGCATGGATGAAAAAGAAAAGAAAAGAAAACAGCACTCTCAAAAGCTGTTTCTATTTCCAATAAACTGTGACTTGGAAATCTTCCGGACGATAAAGACACTGAAGAACAGACAGATCTAGACTCGTTCACATTCTATGAAGCGCAGAGCGCGGAAAAGATGAATGAATGGAAGACAGGCGCGTGTGAAATGCAGCAGGTCCGGCCGGCATCCAGACCCGCAGCAGCAGCGATCACTAGGCCTCGCTCCTCCCCCTTCCCTCCTCCATGACAGCCCAGTCCCAAGCATGGAGGGGCGAGGACAATGTGATCCCCCTTCTCGCCGCTACCCCACCACCCCGATCCTACTCGTGAGAGCTTAACTGCAGGACCCCGGGGGTTTGCCCCCATCCCAAACCTCTCTCGCCTCCCCTGCCGCCAGCCCCGGCAACTCTCCGGCGCGCTGGAGTAACATGCGCTCGCCCCTCTCGCCTCCCCTCGGCGAGATCGAAGCTTCTCCGCGTGCCGGGGCTCCACTCCCGCCTAACCCACCCTCCGGCTCCGCGCGCCCACCGGCTCCCCAGCCCACCGGTCTCCGGAGGACCGGCGCGCGCCGGGCACCCGAGCCCCTGGGCTGGCGAACCGGGGGGAAGGAATGGGGAGGGAGGTAAGGAAAGCGGCCCTGGCGCCCTCCTCCATCTCCTTCCAGGCCGGCTCGCCGCCCACCCTCCCAGCTGAGCCCGGCGCCCGCTCGGAGCCGGCTCCGCGCCCTCCCAGCACGAAACCAGCCCCCATTCCCCGAGCCCGGAGCCCCGATCACCCCAGCCCGGCCGCCACCCGCGGCGCCGCAGGAGGGCCCGCCGCCCCTCCCCCACCGCGCCCCGGCCCTCGGGCCCCCACCACAACGTGTGCGCTCCACGCCGCCGCGGCCAGCCTCCCGGCGCCCGGCTGCCCGCGGAAGGTCAGGCCCGAGAAGAGGGGGAGGGGACGGCCGGGGGCAGCGTGCGCGCCGGGAACGCCGTCCCGCGGGGTCCCCCAGTCCGAAGGGAGCCGGAGCGCGGGGACTCGTGGGGGTGGGGGCCAAAGGCAATACTCACCGGTTCCACAGTCGCCATCTTAGATCGATCTGATCGCACAACCGCTCCTGAAGGGGGGGTGAGAGGAAAAAAATGAGATTCAAACCGGATTGGCCAGCGGCTGTCCACGTGACGGACGTGTCCGTTTGGCCCCGGCGGCGCCTGCGCAAGACTGCGGCTGCGTGGGTACCGAGAGGCTTCTGGGAAGTGGAGTCTCTCGCTTTTTTTTTTTTTTTTTTTTTCCGAGGCAAAGACTTTTTAAAAAGGTCTGGTCACGTGGTCGTTGGGTAGGGTGCGCGGTTTTCTGCGGGGCGGACCCTCGCGTGCTGCGGAGTGGTTTTCAGTCCTCTGCCCTTCCACCTGGACAGCTGTGGTCGCACTTAGTGCGGGGCATGCCTACTGTACCCTTTGTCGCCCAGTCCTCCCATCTTCCCCAGAAGACTGGGAACTGCAGGCTCAGCACACGCAATAAAGCTTCATTTGCTTAGTTGAGGACCTAGGACAAGTTGCTTGTGTGTTTATTTCGTTTTCTTGTGACCTCCCACCATTTTCTCTTAGTTTGAAAAAGAGGCGGCGATGGAGAGTCGTTGAATCACCCGTCCCCCGGTTCCGCTAGCGCTGGTGGTCACTTGTTGCCATCACTGCGAAAAGGGATGGACGGGCCGGGGGAGGGGTAGTGCACCCGACAGTTTTTCCTGTTCCAAATCCTGAGATTAAGACCTCAGGGGTAAATCTTGCTGGAAGTAAAAATTATTTGGAAGTTCTGTCCAGTCGGTTCCAATATTCTGTTTTTAACGTGAACAGAAGTAGCCTAAGTCCAGGTGCCAGCCAGGGAAGCCACTCCGGGCTCCGCTGACTAAGCCCTGGACTGACGGTCAGGAGTCGTTAAGCCGGGTCAACTATGACTCTTGACGTTGACTCATTCTCCTTAGGGAGTGACTTAATCATTCAGAGCCTCTGTTTTTTCATTTATGAACCAAAGGTGATAATACACTTACCTCACAAGGGTGTGCTGTGGTAATGACTGTAACCAGCTTTGAAAATGCCTTGGACTCTAAATGCTTCATAACAAGCATCCGCGTGCCTAAGGATCAGCTCTTTTCCCTGCTTTTTAAAAACAATGTTTAAATTTTCTTTTATTTACTTTGTTACATTATGATGTGCAGCAGTGCAATTTTAAAGTTTCAAGACCATTTTTTTTTTCTTTACAACTGTAGCTGACTTCCATAAGCTTTAATGTTCAGGAAATTATTACATTCCCAACAATCATAGAAAATTGTCCCCACGCTGACAAGGTACATTTTCTTTGCTTCTAAGATAGAGTGCTGTCATTTCTTAAGACAGTGTTATTCTCAAGCCTGGTTATTGGTACAACAAATAGAAATGAAGAGATCTAGCAGAGTGCTACTATAAGGTTCTAATGAGGAAGACACAACCTCATTGCCATTTCCCACGCTTCTTAAGAATGTTAACACCAGGAAAAGCAGTATAAACAGGTTGCCTGTGCCCGCCTCCTTATGGTGTTGCTGATGTCCAGAGCTGTGTCATACCTATTATTGAGTACATAATGGATGCTTGGGTTGACTAACACATAATTGAGGCTGTATAAGAACTCAAAGCCATGACCTGTGCATAAGTTTTGGTTTACTTGGATGGCAGAAATGATTAATGAAAGCTGTTGTCTAGTCAGCTTAGCTCCAGTAGGTTCTAAAGTAGATAGAATTCTTAAAAAAAAAGGGGGGGGGTTCTACTTATAGAGACTGTATATTATTCAAAGTAATTACAGTTGATCTCATTGATTTTTTTATTGAAAGTGATATTTGATTAACTTCTTTGAAAAGAGCCTCGATGTCCTATTTTCATGAACCTGTTAGAGGAAAGAATCAACCAGATTGGCAAAGAAATGCTCATCTGGGACTGAAGGCCAGTGATGTTTTTTTTTGGGGGGTTGGGTTTTTTTTGCAGTAGTGGGGATTGAACTCAGAGGCATTCTACCACTGAGCTATACCCCCAGCTCTATTGTTTTTATTCTTTATTTTGAAACAGGGTCTCACTAAGTTGCGAAGTGCCTCACTAGGTAGCTAAGGCTGGCCAAGAACCTGAATCCTCCAGTCTCACCCTCCCAAATGCTGGGATTACAAGTGTGTACCACCATGCCTGGCGCCAATGATGTTCTTGAAACTTTTTTTTTTTTTTTTTTGAAGTAATGGGGATTGAACTCAGGGGCATTCTGTCTCTAAGCTATACCCCCAGCCACTATTTTTTATTCTTTATTTTGAAACAGGGTTTCACTAAATTGCAGAATGCCTCACTAGGTAGCTGAGACTGGCTGCAAACCCAAATCCCCTGGTCTCAGCCTCCCAAATACTGGGATTACAAGCCTGCGCCACCATGCCCGGCTTCTTGAAACTTTAAAAAGAAAAAAATAGCTTCCATTTTTATTGTTTCCTCTTGATCAAAAATCCTCCACTCTTGTCAATCAAGGCTCTTATAATACTTATGTATACCTCTATTTTCTTCATTTTTATGTATACTATTGCATGTGTTTTATGACGTGTTTTTACCTAATGAGATACTACTATGTCAAAGATTAGGTGATCTGGTTGTTGTGCAGGCTATGTCTGTATGTGGTTGATTAGTTTCATTTTTGCTAAGTCTCTCCCTATATTGCCCAGAGGGTGCTCAAACTCATAGGCTCAGACAATTCTCCAGCTTCAGCCTCTCATAGCTGGGACTACAAGTGTATGCCACCACATCCAGCTCCATGATAATCTTAAATATACATAGAGAAATTTTATATTTTATTTCTCTATTAACTCACAAAAATACATTTATTACCTTGTTACCCTATCCATGGTTATACTTAAGAAAGTTTAATTAAAAGATTTATAAAATGAGATCTCATGCTGAAATGCTGTGGTCAAGTTATCTAGTTTACATATAACTGCTATGACCCTGAATAGCCTCATCATCACTACTATTTATAAGTTTGGAATGATTAGATATCATTTAGCATCTGTAAATAACCATGAGCTTTTCTCTATATAACATATTCTTCAAACTGGTACGTTACTAGTCTTTATATAATTAACTCATGGTAAAAGATTTTAAGTAATTTGATAGAATACATCATTATCTTTTTTTTTTTTTTTTTTTTTTTTTTTGCGGTACTGGGAATTGAACTCAGGGGCATTCTACCTCCGAGCTATACCCCCAGCCCCATTTTTTATTCTTTATTTTGAAACCGAGTCTCACTAAGTTGCGGAGTGCCTCACTAGGTAGCTGAGGTTGGCCGCGAACCGGGATCCTCCGGTCTCAGCCTCCCAAATGCTAGGATTACAAGCGTGCGCCACCACGCCCAGCTCATCATTATCTTTTATATATTATATACTTAGCTCTATCACTGGAGTTTTATTTTGGTTTTCTAGATAATCAAAGTCATTGTTTTGCTGGGCTTTTCAGCTATGGCTCGAATTGATCATATCTGCTATGATCTATCCAAAATTATTACTGCCTACCATCTAGGTTTTTGTTTTTAAACAGCCTTCAAAAAAAACTTTTTTTTCCTGGTACTGGGGATTGAACTCAGGGGCATTCTACCTCCGAGCTATACCCCCAGCCCTATTTTTTATTCTTTATTTTGAAACTGGGTCTCACTAAGTTGCAAAGTGCCTCACTAGGTAAGCTGAGGCTGGCCTTGAACCCAGATCCTCTGGTCTGAGCCTCCCAAATGCTGGGATTATAAGCATGCGCCACCAGGCCCGGCTCAGCCTTCAAATTTTTTTTTTTTTTTTTGCGGTACTGGGGATTGAACTCAGGGGCATTCTACCTCCGAGCTACACCCCCAGCCCTATTTTTTATTCTTTATTTTGAAACCGAGTCTCACTAAGTTGCGGAGTGCCTCACTAGGTAGCTGAGGCTGGTCTCGAACCCGGATCCTCCGGTCTCAGCCTCCCGAATGCTGGGATTACAAGC
>PVLC010031777.1:0-18553 GCA_004027655.1 Graphiurus murinus | reverse complement strand
TTTTTGACATTTTTTAATTGGTGCATTGTAATCACACATCTTTGTTAGGTACAAACTGGTAGAGTAATATATGCACACATCTCTCATTTAATCCTTCCCCAATTCTCTTTGACAGTTTAACACATCATAGGTTCTATACAAGAAGCTTATTCTTGGTTTGTTCCTAATCCTCTAGATAAAATCAAATAATTTATTTGGATAATCATGGCATGTTTCTAAACCCTAAACTCATTTTAGCAAATTTGATGGTATTCTTATTGTTCTTTGAAATTCTCATATACCCATATATGTCATACATATCTTCCTATTTTTGCAGCTACAATCTAATAAATTTTCTCTTAATCCCTCCATAAATTTATATTTGCATGGTCAGAATTATACTTTTAATAGCTTCCTAGCTTGTCTCTTCCCCGTTTGTATTTCAGGCCAGGAAAACAAACCTCTCTTTTTTCTTCCTTCTTAAGTTTAGGTTACACATCTAATTATGACCAAGTTTTCATCTTTTGTCAGACCTGGGCTGAACACAACAATTCTACTGGTTGCCCTCATCTCCTTTTAGGATGTGAAGTGTGAACAACAGGCAGTCTAAAATTCTTATGAGTAAAATAAAACACCTAGTTTTCTCTGTTTTTGATTTTACTCAAATGTTCCCCAGTATAATGAGTAAGAATATTGTTTCTCGAGCTGGCGTGGTGGCGCACGCTTGTAATCCCAGTACTTGGGAAGCTGAGACTGGAGGATCCAGGTTCGCAGCCAGCCTCAGCTACCTAGTGAGGCCTCTGCAACTTAGTGAGACCTGTTTCAAAATAAAGAATAAAAAATAAAAAATAGGACAAGGGTTGTAGCTCGAAGGTAGAATGCCCCTGGGTTCCATCCCCAGTATAAAAAAAAAAAATGTTATTTATGTCTCACAACTACCCTATGGAGTTTTCTTTAGGGAAACCAAAATTATCAAGGTTAAATAATTTGCCCAAGTTCATACAGTTAGTAATTGGCACAGCTGAGACTTGACCCCCAGTCTCATTCCTAAGCTTGCACTATTAAATTTTAGCATTGCACTGTCTTGTATTGATCCAACCTCAGAACTATGGAATTCCTTGCCTGTATATATTTTCCCAACATACATTACTACTTCAATGCGCTAGCAGATCTACTTTATAAAAAAGCCATAAAAAAAATCAGTTTCTAAAGTCAGTTAGACAAACAATGACACTAGATGTTTTACTGGTCATCACTTTCTCTTCTCCAGCTTCTCACAGAAGTTACTTCAAACCTTAGATCTCTTCCTCCATCAGCCCTACACCTTCCTGGCCACCCCAACCACACTCAAACATACCATCTCATTCTTCCTAATTTGCAGGGAAAATAGAGACCACCACTGGGGAACACTCTCAACCTGTTAACAAACCTACGAACTTAAAAATACTTGTCCTTTCCACATTACCTCCTGTTACAGTAATCAAAGTTTTTCTTCTCTTGACTGAAGAGTTTTACCACTTGTGATACAGATTCGAGTTCCTGTATTTCTGGGATCTCACTTTAGTGATAATCTCTTCTCTCTTGTATTTTCAAACTATTCATCCTTACTGCCTCTTTCTCATAGTTTTGCATTCAATTTGGCTTAACAAGATCCTCCTTTGACTCTACATCTGCTTACAGCTACTGCTCCCTACTTCTTCCTTTCCCGGGTAAGTCCTGTTCTCATTACCATGTCCTCACCTTCCAATCAATTCAAAGCCCATCATCTTCCACTCCTGCTATCTCTGTTTCTAAGTTCAAGGACATGTTTTCATTCTTTCACACTTGTTCTTTCAACTTGATATGGTGATCACCACTCTCTTCTTGAAATACTTTCTCCCCTTGGCTTTTAAAATACTTTCTTTGGTTTTCTACTATTCTCTTTCACTGCTTGTTTTAGTTTCTATTGCAGGCTTCTCCTCCTCTGCCTAGTCTTGAAATATTGCTATTTGGGGTTCTTTTTTGGCCTTATATTATGTCATCTAAATGCATTCAAATTTTAAATGCTTACAAACATTTATGCTAACCAAACACTGTATATGTTTGCTTGATTTATACAGAGGCTTCAGTTCCATTCTTCTGCAATAAACTCCCTTGAAGATTATTTGGGATTCCTTGGCTTAACTGTCCATTCATATGTTTTACACACACACACACACACACACACACACTGGAAACATTCATTCATTCATTCATTCATCCAAATAAAAAACATAAGGCCTGTTTTCCTATGGAAAACTTAAAAGTTAGAAAAAAAAGTGCTTTCATTTTATTTTTGATATGCTGAACATACAAGTCTATAAGTATTGCTTTCAAACACTTCCCAGATATTTCCTCGTGTCAAACATGGACATTTTCTTATAGTTTATTACATCATGTCTACTATACTAAATATGTTCAAAGTTTTACTCCACTAGCTCCTCTGTATTAATTTTAAGGGTCTTCTGAGTAGTACAGTCAGCTCTCAATGTTTTTCTCAATCATCATATGCATGTATATCTATGTTTATAGCAGCACAATTCACAATAGCCCAACTATGGAAGCAGCCAAGACGTCCATCGACAGATGAATGGATTACAAAACTATAGGATATGTACACAATGGAATTTTACTCAGCCATAAAGAAGAACAAAATCATGTTCTTTGCAGGGAAATGGATGCAACTGGAAAACATTATGTTAAGTGAGATTAGCCAGTCACAAAGAGTAAAGAAGCATATGTTTTTTATAAAGTCACAAAGAGTAAAGAAGCATATGCGGATGCTAGGGAGATGGGGCATAGGAGGGTCTCCAGATGAAAAGGAGAGATCCTCAATAAGCAAAGAAGTTGATTTAATCAAAGGCAATGGACGGGGCAGAGGGACACCCTAAGGCACATGATGCACTTACACAATCATATCAAGGTCACTCACTGAACTGAACCTGAGGAGGAGGGAGGGCAAGGGAACAGGGTGGAAATTGGGGAAGGGGTCAAAAGAGAATTGTGTGCAAATATGTTGTTAACAATTTGTACTTAACAAAGATGTACGTTTACAATGCATGAATTACTACAATAAAAAAAAATCCACCTACAGCTAAGAACTGTTTCCCTAGTTTTCTGAGGACATGATCCTACACCTTAAATCTATGTTTGTGATCCACAGGCATATAAAAGTACTAAAATAGGAATTTCCACAGTCCTAAAACGATGGCACACTTTCTTATGAATTATGACAGACTTCTCTCAGGCCACCACAAAATGGATAAAAGAGAATCACTAATTAACCTGTGAACTCTCTTCTCACAGAGTATGATATACTTCCTTGATTCTATTACTACTTAGAAACAATTTTGTATTGTTTTTTGGGATTTTCAATTTAGTGGTGGACTTTGATATGTTTGTGAAAGTGGTTGAATACATATATAATAGCAATAGTTTATTCTCTTTCTGTTCTTCCTCTTTAAAATTTTTAATATTTAGTTTATACATTGAAAAAATGACACGGCTGGATTATATCTCTATATTTCAAGAAGCAAACGTAATCGCTATAGAAATGGTATGGTAGAACAGATTTGCTTTTTTCTCTTTAAACTGTTATCTTTTCTCATTTGTCACTTCCCTAACAGTGCTTTTCCCCACTTAAGAAAGCTAGAAGTTGCTAAAATCTACATGCTTGTCCAGAATCTTACTTATATTCCTTTATATTTGTTCCTTCATTCTCTAGAAACTCTTCAAACTTTCTAATGAGGTGACATTTAAAAAGGTATTTCAAAGACACCTGATTACATGTAAAGCGGTTATGACTCTAAGGCTCACAGAGCAAAATTTCTGTAGTTCATCAGGATAGTAAAGTACCTGATGATTGTCTAGGAATTTCACTCAAGCAGAAATGGAGAGTTTTCTGGCTCTCCTTGAGAGCTCCAGGGCTGGCTCTCTAGATGAATTGCCAGGTCTTTTATTTCTTGAGTAAAATGATTCATTTCTTCTACCATCCAGTACTTCTGCACTCCGCTTTACAAGAAAGTAACAAAGATTAAACAATCCTTTTACCAAGCCACAAGGAATCAGAAATACTCATCTCTTTGCTATAAGGACAAGGTGCTATTTTCCTCATTCTATCTCAGCCAAGGTAACTTCTGTGCATCATTTATAAGGAAAAGAATAACAAAAGAAACAACAACAAAAAACTCCAATGACATTACTATTCTCATGCAGGATATTTTAGTGAATATCACTGGGCCTCAGTGCAACTAATTTTTTTTCCACAATCTTATCTTTTTTTATGGGTATAGTAGGGAGGGACCATTAGGTCACACTGAACACCTTGGTCACAGACCAATTTGTATATTATAAAACCAAATGAACCTAAAAAATAATTGATGCTTCCCTTGATTCATTTGCATATTCTTCTGTCTTTATACCAGCCAGTTTTGAAAATAAAGATTTTATTTTTGAATAATTTAAGATTTCCAGGAAAGTTTTAAAAATAATACTGAGTTCCCATATGCCCGTCATTCAGTTTTCCTTAAGGCAAACATCTTATAATACTGCGACATTTGTCTAAACTAAGAAAACAGTATTGGACATGACTATTGACTTAAACTCCAGACTATTTGATTTCATCAGTTGTCACACATGCCTTTGTTCTTGTTATTCCAGCATCTATTCCAAAGTACCACATTTCATTTAGCCACAAAATCTCCTTAATTCCTTTAACTTTTGGTCAATCTTTCCTTTTATTCTATGATCTTACCTGACCAGTTTTGAGGAATATCGGTTAAGTATTCTGTAAAATGTCCCTCCATTTGGACTCATCCGTTTTTTTCTCATGGTTAGTGTTCTGAGCATTTAAAAAAATGCATAGATAAAGTTCTTCCTTATCACAGTGCATCAGGAGTTATGTGAGATTAACATGATTAATCATTAGTGATATTAACCTAATCATTTCATTAAGTTAGTGTCTGTCAGATCTCTCCACCATAAAGTATGATTTCTCCCTTCCATACCTTACTCCTTGGGTACAGGATGCTAAGGTTAGCCCATGATCAAGGGAAGTAAAGATTAAGCTCTACCTTTTAAATGGCATAGTATTTACTTCCGTGATTTGAAATTCTTCTCAGTGAAGATATGTCCTTTCTTTTCTATTTGTTTATTCAATTATTTATATAAATATGGACTCTTCTATATTTATTTTATCATTTGCATTGTAACCCATTATTATAACTTTTGCTTTTTAAATTGTTCTAACTTTGGCCATGGGCAGGTTTTGGGTTGGCTCCTCTGTCCCTCTGATGTTCCCCCATGATTTTTTTTTGTGGTATTCCTACAATTAGCCATTTCTCTAAGGAATTATTTTATTGAAGAATCGTATTTAGGAACCAAGATTTGCATTAACTCATTGGTACTGATTATCACTGCTTCTAGACCACCTCAGTAGAAAAAAACAGAAATATTTACTAAATTACTATACTAATCCACATATGCATTTATTTTTTATATGGCCAATGTTATTTTACACACACACACACACACACACACACTATAGACTAAATGATGTCCCCCTTAAATCCATATGTGGAAGCCCTAATACTCAATGTGATGATGTTTAAAGACAGGGTCCTTTGGACATAATTGTGCTTAGATGGGGTCATGGGGTGTGTTATGATGGGATTAGTGCCTTATATGAATATGCACCAGAGTGCTTCTTCTCCCTCTTCTCTTCCCTCCCTCTCAGGACATAGCAAGGAGGTAGACATCTGCAAGCCAGGAGGAGAACCCTAACATGAACCCAACAATGTCAGTACTTTGATCTATGACTTCCAGCCTTGAAAACTGTGAGAAAATAACTTTTTGTTGTTAAGCCACTTGGTCTACATTTTTTCATTATAGAAGTTCAAGTGGACTAAGACAATATATAAACATGAGCATATATAATATCTCCAACTCTAGTCTAGTACCACGCCATTCATTCTAGCTTTATCCCCTTGCTCATCTGTAACTTTTTTCTATGTCCTTTTTAAATTGGTAGATTGTAGATATCAATAGTATCAGTAGTTATCATAGGGATGAAGATACATCTTATTGGAACAGACATTACTTCATATATGATTTTTTTTCTTTCATGTACACAATGCTTCTGCCCAGACTACCATTTTATATAGTAATTTATCCACCATCATCGTATTTCACCCTGCACTGCTTCTGATTAAGAAATTCACTTTACAAAAATGAAGTATGACAACTGACTCATGCTTATGACATTTATTGTACTTAGTATATCTCCCATCATTGTGAAGTAACTGTTTTGAGTGAACAGTGAAATGGCATTTTTGAAGACTCAGTTACAGTGTCAGCTAGATGAAAATACCTTGTGGATCAGGGAAAAGGTCCTCTGGGATGCTCTAAATCCTTGATCAATATATACTCTCTTCTATAGCCAGGATTCAATGGCCCAAGCAGGGGTGGGGGGTGGGTAGGGTGGAATGGGAACAGCCCCACTCACTATTACCTCTAGTGATTCACTAGTAAAATATTTGCTTCTTTTCTAAATGACTTTAGGGTTGTTGGTCGTAGTTCTAAAGGGAGGAATGCTTCATTCGGGAGCCATAACAGTGATTCCATGGAACTAGAAGTTGACTCTGTTCCCTGGGTATTTGGGGAAACTTCATGCTTCTGAGTTAGGGGAAAAAAAGGGTGGGGGGGTGATTACTGTACTAGCTGGGATTATTGGTCATGATTGCTGGGGGATAAATGGGTTGTTACTACACAATTTAAGAGTAGGTCTAGAATATAGTAGGATCCCTTAGGGAATCTTGTGGTACTGTGACCTGTGAGTAAAGTCAATGGGAAACTAAAACAACCCAGTTTAGGCAAGACTACTCATGGCACAGCTCCTTTAAGAATGAAGAATCACTGGAGTGGTTGTTGTTAGATATAGCATAGTAGTGGAAGAAAACAGTTACAAACACTAGCTATGGCTGTGTGGCCAGTTGCAGGGGTGACTATAATAGCTTTGAGTATTATCTTATTTTTTTCTGAACATTTTCTAATATATGTATATTAGCCAAATATGCTTTCTTCCTTTTTTTTTTTTTTTTGTGGTACTGGGGATTGAACTCAGGGGCATTCTACCTTAGAGCTATACCCCCAGCCCTATTTTTTATTCTTTATTTTTGAAACAGGGTCTCACTAAGTTGCAGAGTGCTTCACTAGGTAGCTGAGGCTGGCCTCGAACCTGGATCCTCCAGTCTCAGCCTCCCAAATGCTGGGATTACAAGTGTGTGCCACCATGCCCAGCTTCTTCCTTTTCTTATTCTTTTCTCATCCAATACAAGAAACATTAAAAATTAACTTTTCATCTTAGCATTTTTAGTTATGAATATCAAGGAAAAGAGTACAAGGACTTTGCATCCTGTTTTGGGGAAAGGGTTAGCATGTTTTTAGGTGTATGTGGGATGGTTGCATCTATGTTAGGTAGAAGCATGTCATTTTTTATTGTCTTTATTTAGAGGGTAAGTTTGGTTTAAGGAGATTCGTATGGGCACCAAGATGGCATGGGCTGTGATTGTTGTTTTCATGTCAATTTGTCCACACTAAAGTTTCCAGTTAACAAAATAAAATATTAATCTAGGCATTACTGTGAAGGTATTTTGTAGATATAATTAAAGTATGAAAAATCCAAGGCTATCTGGATGAATCCGATTCATTTTCTTGAAATCTGTAAAAGTAGGATAAGGCTTTCCTAATCAAGAAGAAACTTCTCTGTAGCTTATAGCTTCAGACTGTTCCTGAGTTCCAGACTGCCCTTCCTGACAAACTGTCCATGAATTTCAGACTTTCCTACCCAGCACTGACAACCACAGAGGCCAATTCTTTGCATCACATCTCATAATATGTATCTTACTGGGTCTGTTTCTCTGATCAGCTGTGACTAATACAATAGTCTATCATTCCACAGGACATAACAAAGAAAGATTCTCTTTCCAGGCTCAGATTCAAGGTTAAAAAATTAAGGCACGCATATACTGAGCAACAAAGTAGAAAGTGCTAAATAGCAAAAGCAATGCGGAAATCAATCCTTTTCATCACAGGAGCAAGGGGAAAAACAAATGAGTTGAGTTCACTATGAAATTTTCTTTGTAGTATTATAAAAAACTAGTGGTGTTTCACATGTAATAGTGAGTTTTTCCGACACAAGCATCACCAACAACAAACCACCATAGGCCAACCAAGACCATTATATTTTCAGACACTTTATGACCAAAATGTATGCTCAGAAACAAGGTCATTATTATTTTCATTTTATCTTCAAATAAATGTTTAGCTATTCTATCGATCCAGAAAGTTCCTACATACTAATGCTTCCACAAATAAAAGAATGTACTTGTTTATTGTTTTGTGTCTCTGTTTAGTCTATGTTTTCAGTTTTCCAGAATCTAAAAATTAATTTTTAAATTATCTTCAGGCAGTTAGTAAAGCAAATTAAAGATAATGCTAATTAAAATAAAAATCTTTTATGGCACCTAAAAAATTTATATCCCTTCGAGGTAACTCTTGGGACTTTTGAAGAATATATAAATTGACTTAATAATCACTATTCTTTTTTTTTTTTTTTTGTGGTACTGGGGATTGAAACCAGGGGCATTCTACCTTTGAGCTCTAACCCCAGTCCTATTTTTTTTTTATACTTTATTTGGAAACAGGGTCTCACTAAGTTGCGGAGAGCCTTACTAAATAGTTGAGGCTGGCCACAAACCCGGATCCTCCTGTCTCAGCTTCCCAAGTACATAATCACTATTCTTAACTTTACTTTCTCTACTCATTTATAGGCATAAAAGTCTTATATACCAATGTGATGCTTTTTGTAATATGCTTTGGGCTTCCATCTATTTTGCCTTAGTCCTTACTCCCTACTTCTACTGCAAAACATCTAATATGCAACTATTTCAGTTGTACTAATGAAATTCCACAAAATGTTTACAGATTATTTTTATAGAAAAATACTGACCTGCACATATTTTATCAACTAGATCATAATATCCAGAAAAGACCTTTGGATTCTAACAAAGGATTATCAACCAAAAGTTATAGGCTTTCCATTTATTGGGACATGCACAAAAAATGTTCAGAAATAAGTGATAATTATTTTTTTAAAAATTGCCACCTTCAAGTCTACCGTTTCTCTCTATCTTCTGGAAAATAATGCTTACTATCCAAGAAGCTGCCTATGCTCCATATTATAAAAAGAACCTTTAAGTTTCAGATTGAAGCAGGACAGGCAGTTACTGTCTAAAAAGAAATCAAACTGTTCTCATTCCAAATAAATCTGGGAATGAAGTTATCAAAGCAAGCTGACTCAAGTGGCGATGAAACTTCCAATTCCTTAATCCTACTAATATTGTTAGCTAAGAAGAAAATTACTTTCATAATAGATTTGTGTAAGTGTGTTAGAGCAAAAGCTGAAAACTACCACTATTGCATCCATTTGTGTGTAACTGATAAAGTGTAAATGTTTACATGATTTATTATCTAGTTCCTTGTATTTAATCAGTAGTAGTAGTATTATTTTTTAAGAAAAGTTCTCTAGTTTCCATCAATGGTGGTTTCTACTCCCTATTATCATAGACATGTAAACTGAACTCAGGACAAAGGCTATGCAGTCAGATAACAGCTTGAAAGTGTCCTAAGTAGCCTTACATTTCAGTCTATTAGTTATTATTTTAAAGCCAGTGTCTGTGGCAATGGAGAGTAGTGAGATGTCCTGGAATGTAATGTAAGAATGAAATTTTGCTTCTGAAGGCTATTCAAGGCCAGGCCAAGTCATGGAGAGAACAGGTGCTAGACTGGTAATGCAAAAACAATCTCCCTTACTTCTTACAATGAAAAAATATAACAGCTAATAAATAATATATTTTTATCTTTGTAAAATTGTTTTAAAATTTATCTTTTTAAAATCATTGGTTACATGCAATTTTTAAAAGTTACATTATCATTCACCAAGACATAGATCTCACTGAGAGAATTTGAGCAGTATTTGCTCTTGTTTTATCATTGTCCCTGTTACAGATACACAAAGGGATTCTAACCAGTCATCTTTAGTTTAAAAAAAGCAATTCCCAAATACTGTAAAATGTTAGCAGGCAGGAAATCTTAAAGAAGAGAAAGAGGAAAAAAAAAAAAAAGAAAAAAATAAGAGCTGATATAGTCTGAAAAACACCAAAGCTTTGCATCATTTCTTTTGTTCTTAATGACACCTAATTTGTTTTGAATTCTGAACACTAAAAACAGAACAATTTAAAAAGATTTAGTAAAATATAATTTACTATACCACAAATTTACCAACTTAAAGTGATTATTAGTAAGCTTAGAGTTGTACAACCATCACTAAAATTTATTTTTATATTATTTCTTATATCCCCCAAAGAAACTTCATAACCATATGTAGTTACTCTCCATTCCCATCTCTCAAACTAGGTAATCACTAATTTATTTCCTCTATCTATCTATATCTATATCTATATCTATATCTATATCTATATATCTGCCATTTAAAAGACATTGTATATAAGTGAAATCAGAGTTACTGTGTTTCAAAGTTTTTCCATATTGTAGGCAAGAAGTAGTATTTTGTTCTTTTTTTTTTTTTTGCTAAATATTCCATTATTTAGATATATGACATTTTGCTTATCCATTCACCCCTTGTTGGACACTTGGTGGTATTTTTCCACTTTTCATCTATGAATGATGATGATATGATGAACATTCACACTGACATCTTTGTGTGTTTTACGTTACTTAAAAGTGGAACTTCTAGGTAACTGGGTATTCTATGGTTAACTGATAAACACAGAAAAAGCACTTAAGACAAAATATTTTACATTATAACTTAAAAGAATTTGAGAGATAATAGGAAGTACCTGAACCTACCCTCCTCAGCCTCTGGTGATCACCTTTAGGTTCTCAATTTCTATGAGAACAACTTTTCTATATTCCACATATGAATTTGATGTGCTCATGCATAAAAACAAACAGCAATGGAACAAAGTTGAATGGCCAGAAACAACTCCACACATCTACAATCAACTGATTTTCAACAAATGGTATTCTTACTGTTCTTACTAGTAAGAATACCATTTGGAGAAAGGACAGTGTTTTCAATAAATGGTGCTGTGAAAATAGAGTGTCCACATACAGAGAAGAATGAAATAGATACCCATCTCTCACCAGTTACAAAAATCAACTCAAATGGATTAAAGGTTTAAATATAACACCTAAAACAACTACTAAAGAAACTATAAGGAGAAATGCTTCAGGACTTTGGAATATGCAAGGCTTTTTGGACAAGACCTCAAAAGCATAGAAAATAAAACCAAAATAGACAAATGGGGATTACATCAAACTAAAAAGCTTCTGCACAACAAAGGAAACAATTATCAAAGTGAAGAGTCAATCACTGTCTTTATTCTTTCATATTCTTACATGCAGTTACCATGTTTTTAAGGTTTATCCATATCCTAAGGTTCTATCTGCAATTCTTTTTTTTTTTTCCCTAAACCTTTTCTCAGAAATTACATCTATTCTCACCTGTGCAACTCCAATGCAGGTGACTCCCAAATCTTAATCTCTAACTTAAATAAATTTTTCTTATGAGATTTAGACCCAAATTTCAACTTACCTACTTTGCCTAGAAATCCTACCTGTTTAGTAATCATAAACTAGAACAAAGAAATTCAGTAAAGCCCAGTGTATCTCTCATTTACAGGTAAGAAAATTGAGGCAAATAGCACTATATTTAAAACTACATAGCTAATTACTAAAAAGAGCAAAACTTGGCATTTTGACCCAAATTCCAATGGTCTTTAAATTCAAATCAATAATCTTCATCACAAAATCAGGTTTTTTTTTTTCTGACTTTTCTTCTAATCTCTCAATATATAATGTGAGGCATGATATTTAAACCGTTTCATAATCAAATTGAAGTTACTATTTAATCTTTAGTTTCATTTTCCTTTTTATTCTGGTCAAACTAAAAACTCCCTACTGGTGTTCCTCTCCTTGGGCTATCAAAATTCTATCTTTTCAACTTATAAATAGTACCTCTTCCAGAAACTTTGTCTTTCTATTTCTTTCATAGTCCTTAAATTCTGAATAAATGATAAATACTTGTATATTTATCTTATGCTACTATTAGAATATTTGGAGATATTGGCTTCCTATGGCTCCTGCACACTTAGCAAGGTTTATTTATTTTTATAATAGTAGGTATTCAATAAAATTTTCTGTTGAAATTCTTATTAAAGTACAAAAATGGTCAGAATTTTAGGAGTCTGCACAATTACAAAACTTCATTTATAAAGGCCATCTTTGCACAGTCAATAAATAGACATCAAACAAAAGCACTAAAAAACAAACCAAAGAACCTATAAACAGTCAAGAGTTGTTTGTGAATTTTTAAGTCATTACCATCTTTCATAGGGTAATTACTTTCCAATGGTTTGGCTCAGCTGTGCCCTACTATTTGCTCTTATTTGTCATTAAGGCTTCACATATTATTTATTTTCATTCTATAGCATTTATGCAGGAAGGCAGCAATGTAAGCTCCCTTGCCTGTGATTCTTCCCATAGATAATAGAAAATAAATTGCAATTAGATTTTGGTAATTGTATATAATTAACTCAAAATGAGCTGTTAATTATGAAAAAATATGTTTTTCACTTTCTCATTATCCCATTTATTTTAGTTCCAAATTCTTAATGCCTCACTTGAGCAAGTTTAATATTTTAAATACACGGAGTATTTTTAATACTAGGATAATTTAAATTTCCAAATAAACACAATTTAGCTTAAAATTAAATTTTATCTAGGGAGTTCTCTTATTAAAGTCAGAGACCTTACAAGGTAGAAAAAGGTCATTCTCATAACAATTCTTGATTATATGTTCTAAAGTCGGCAGGCATTCTACTTTGAATAATTGTACAATGGCTGCTGAAGGCAGTGGTTTTCTTCCTTGAGCTCTCTCTACCTTTTCCCGAGGCAAGAGGAGACAACATCATTTCTGTAACCAATTGAATCAAGGAGGTGTTGAATTTATTGCCTTTACCTCTTTTACTCTCACATTAAATAATTTATGAGCTATTGAGAGTGATAATCCCTGGCTTTCCAATGCCTGCCAGACTCTGGAAGCAGATGCTAAAATTTCTTAAAATTCTTATAATGTATAAAAATATTTTGAAAGGTTTATGGTTTTATCAGAGGCATATTAGAAATTATTTTTTGAAGCAGTGCATAATCTGTCTTTATTTTACCATAATTATTTAAATTTTGAGCATCCAAGCCCAGATGCCTGGAAACATTAGAGGATGTCCAATTCTTCAGCTGGAGTATTAGTTTCCAAAACATACACTATACATGCCTAACCAGTTGTGATGAAACTTTCATAAATAGCAAGTGGGAGTATAAATTTGCTATAATATTTTGGAAAAGAAAATTAATATAGTCTATTAAAATTTACAATGATAAATTATATCAAAACAGTCTCCTGTAAAAATAGCCTCTGACCTAGCAATATTATTTTTGGGAATTTTTATTAAAAAACCCAAAGTACCAGAATGCAAAAATATATGTATAATCATGATTATTAAAACACTGTATGTAGTATTAAAGAAAACAAAAGAACTTGAATGTTCAGCAATACAAAAATACTGGAAAAGTTATGGTATATTTGTAAGCCATGAACTATTATGCATTTATAATAGTAGCACATTAGCATTTGTATTAGTTTTCTATTGCTGCTACAACAAATGACCAAAACTTAATGGGCTTAACATGAACATATGATTCTCCAGTTCTGTAAGATGTCTGACACAGGTCTCACTGAGCTGACCCGGCTAACATCCAGTTGTTGGCAGAGCTGTGTTCCTTTCTGGAAGCCCTAGCCGAGAAATCATTTTCCCTGCTCATTTGGGTTGTTGGCAGATTTCAGTTCCTTACAGTTGGAGGACTTAGGTCCCTATTTCCTTGCTGGTTGTTAGTTGAGGACTTTTGTGGTCTTGTACTTGCATTCCATGGACTGTGACCTCCTTCCTCCATCTTCAAAACCAGCAATAGTGCTTTAAGTCACTTTCATGCTTCTAATTTATTTCTCCTCCTCTCTAATCTGACCTAGCAATAAAGTTTCTCTACTTTTAAGGACTTGTGTAATTTAATTGGGCCTATTTAGAGAATCCAGGATAATCTCCCCATCTTAAGGTTCATTCCCTTGATCGTATCTGCAGAGTCCCTTTGCTATGGAAGGATCATATCCAGAGGTTCCAGGAATTAAATCATGAACACTTTGGGGGGACAATTATTCTGTGTACTACAGTTGTGTTTCTAAAAACCTGAAAAAAAATCATTAAGTAGTATGCAGTGAAAAAAAAAAAATAACATGTTAAGTTTGACTTCAAGTGTATACAGATATTGCATATACTTATAAGCATAAAGAAAAGTTTAGAAGTTTAGTACTAATACTAATTCAACCAAGATGGGATAGGGAATGAAACGTGGAATGGAAGTGACTGATATTTTCTTGACATGTGTAACACTGTATAATAATATTGTATTATAATATTGTATAACATTCTTAAATATTTTACTTTTCATAAGAGAAATGTTTACATTTCATTTTTTATTTTGAGGGTACTGGGAATTTAACCCAGAGGCATTCTACTTCTAAGCTACAGCCCCAGCTCCATTTTACTTTGAAACAGGGACTCAATAAGTTGCTGAGGGCCTCCCGAAGTTGCTGAGGCTGACCTTGGACCTGTGATCCTTCTGTATAGCCTCCCAAGTACTAGATAGGCTGCTCCACCATACCTGGCTACTTTAAAAATTTTAAAACATTGAATTAAATTTCTAATTTATAATGAAATTTAACATATAATAAACAAAATGTATATCTAGAAGTTATATACTAAGATTGCCTCTAGATGATGAAATTATGGCTACATTCTTTTTTTTGGCTTATTAGTATTTTATATTTATACTATAAGCAAGCAAGAAAGTAAAGAAGTAAATATATAGAACACACAAATAGCATTAATAAAACATATTTTAGATTAAAAATACCTTGCATGTCCATTTAAGAATATAATGCCCTGACATAAAAATTATTGACACAGTCAGAGAATGAAAAGTCTACATCTACATAGAGGAAGCACAAAGGGTTAACAAACAGAGAATATTCATCCTAATTGAATATTGGGAAACTGTAAATTATAATAGGATTCTGTACTTCCACTTATTAAATTGTTAAATGTTGTTTAATTATTCAAATCAACAATGGAAACCCAATTTACATCACTGATTGAAAACTTATCTTTATTCCCTTCTGAAATTGCTAAAAAAATTAATATGGATAAAAAAGACATTAATCTATATGACTGTGGAAAAGTGAAGGGGAGAAGACAATGGATAAGAGGTGCCACAAAATTTTAAAAGCCAGGAAAGCAGATGGATGTGTTCAAACTCAATTAGCCAACTAGGATGACCAAAGCTGCAGTATCTGTTAGCTGTGGCAATGGAGGAGGTAAGCTGAAATAAATCAAGGCAGGTAGGAATGCAGGAAGAAATTAAAGTACAACTGGCTGAAAACCTGCACAGTAGTAAAAGGCCAGGATGCTCTCCTCTATCTGTCCCCAACTGGTGGTGAAGACTGGAGGTTTACCTTCAAGGAGAGGTTGGAATGAATGACTCGAGACTTAGAATCCTGAAATATGGTTGAAGGCAGAAACCCTATATAGTTAAAGTGGAGAGTAGGTAAAAGCCTACATAATAATGAAGGATGGGTCCCTTTCTTCCTCTTCCACTGGGCTTCCCACATTGGTAGCTGTTATGGTTTGAATCTTAAATGTCCTACAAAGGCCCAAACACTAAAGGTTTGTTTGCCATCTTGTGGTACTACTGGGAGGTAGTAGAACTTTTAGAAGTTGAGGTCTAGTGGTAGGAAGGTAGGTCATTGGCATCACAGACTTGAAGGAGATATTGGGATCCTGATATCCTTCCTTCCTTCCTTTTCTTTCCTTCTCTTCTTCCTTCTCTCGCTTCCTTCCTTCCTTCCGTCTCTTTTTCTACCTCCCTCTCTCTCTCTCCTGCCACCATAAGGTGAATAGCTTTGTTCCACCATACATTTTCCACCATGATGTTTTGCTTTACTACAGACCTAAAAACAAAAACAACTGACAGTAGGCTGAAACCATGAGCCAAATAATCATTTCTTCATTTTAAGTTGATTTTCTCAGGTATTTTTGTTACAGCAATGGAAATCTGACTAATATAGTAGCCAAATTTACATAATACTCTCATTCTTTCTTTCCACCCAAGCATATGATTTATCCCTAGGAGTACTAATTACCAAGAGAAAAGACTCATGGGAAGGGTGCCTAGGGTTCCTAGCTGATTATAGCAAAGTACATCAGTTGACAACCTCTGCTCATATATAGTAAGAACTTTCAATAGCTTTTTACTATTGTGTTTATAAATATAAATAGATCATTAGACATTTGTGGGAAAAAAAAGAATCTTCAACTTGGTGAAAATAGAATAATGAACCACAACCAGATGAAACTTTAAAAATCATTACAAATATCTGTAGAGCTAAGAAAAATAGTATATACACAGAATAAGAATGGGCTCTTATTAAAAAGGGGACATTCAGAGAGTAAGGTGGTCTTGAAAGTTAATCATTTTAGCAGTGATAAAATTTAACAGAAGCACTGAAAGATAAAGTTCAGGAACTTTCAGAAACTTGAGGGGGAGATAGGAAAAGCAGGAGAGAAAAGTAAGAAAATGAGATGATTCTAAGAGATGGAACATCTGAATAAGATTAATTCTGGGAAAATATAATACAAAAAGTGAGAATGGGAAAATGAATTAAAAAAATTCCCAATTGAAGAAAGTTTCTCTTCAAAAGAATCTACTGATTGATTAGTCAGTATATTAAATGAAAAAGGCCCAACTAACTCTTAACAACATAAGGTTTTAGAAGAATTTAGAGAAAGACAAGATCCACATACTTTTCACAGAAAAGATATAAAAAAAATCAAACTGCATCAAAATTTTTATGGCAACACTAGAAACCAGAAAAGAATGGAATTCAAACCCTTCTGAGGAAAAATAATTATCAATTCAGAATCCTACTAAAAAAAACTATAAAAATAATCAAAGAACATTTTTCAGATATGTGACAGCTCACAAAATTATTGCCTCTGTGTTCCTTTTCAGTAAGCTATTATAGAACATATTTTAAGCTAAGCAGGTGGTACACACCTGTAATCCCTATACTTGGGAGGCTGAGACAGGAGGATTTCAGGTTTGAGGACATCCTCAGCAAGTAGTGAGACTCTCATCAACCTAGCAAGACCCTGTTTCTAAATAAGAAATAAAATCAGGCTCAGGGTGTAGCTCGAAGGTATAATGCCCCAGGGCTCAGAGAGAGAGAGAGAGAGAGAGAGAGAGAGAGAGAGAGAGAGAGAAACATATATATATTTGTTTCATTAAGACGAAGGAGTATAAAACAAAAGAGAAGAAAACATGCAATCTAGAAAAAAGGGGAAATACAATAGAAAAGTAGAGAACATTCCCAGTATGATGGATAAGGAAAAGTCAGGATGAAATCACTAGACAGCAAGTCTAGAAAATAACTAAGTCAGACTAGAGCAGACTGGAGCAGAATGCTCCAGGAGAGACTTCTTAAAAAAAAAAAAAAAAAAAAAAAAAAAGATGAAAGGGAAAAAAAAAACTATGAAATAAATGAAAAGATATGATAGAATAACTGATGTGACTGAATATATTAAGAGAATTAATCATACTTTCTGAGTGGGTTTGGGAATGACTAAAATATGAGTTTTAAAGGAGGGCGTGGTGGCGCATGCTTGTAATCCCAGCATTTGGGAGGCTAAGACAGGAGGATCCGGGTTCGCAGCCAGCCTCAGCTACTTAGTGAGGCACTCTGCAACTTAGTGAGACCCTGTTTCAAAATAAAGAATAAAAAATAGGGCTGGGGGTATAGCTCAGAGGTAGAATGCCCCTGGGTTCAATCCCCAGTACCACAAAAAAAAAAGAGTTTTAAAAGGCTAAGATTTTTTATCTGTTTTATGCACTGCTAATTCCCCAAAATCTAGCATGATAGAAAAATGTCTAGCACATGGTGAGAAACTTTATAAATATTTCAGTGAGCCGGGCGTGGTGGCGCACGCTTGTAATCCCAGCATTCGGGAGGCTGAGACTGGAGGATCCGGGTTCGCGGCCAGCCTCAGCTACCTAGTGAGGCACTCCACAACTTAGTGAGGATGTGGTTTATAGGAACCTTATACACTATTGGTGAGATTGAAAATTAGTATACCTGCTATGGAGGTTCCTCAGAAGATAGAATGGAACCACCATATGACCCAGGTATAGGATTCCTTGGTATCTTTCCAGAGGAACTGAAGGAAAAATATAACACTGATGCATGCATATCCATGTTTATGGTAACACAATTTGTAGTAACCAAATTATGGAACTAGCCTAGGTGTCTATC
>PVLC010031776.1:8568-18648 GCA_004027655.1 Graphiurus murinus | reverse complement strand
CTCAACTTCCTTATCTTTAATAATTTGGATTGAAAAATTCCCAGCCATTGGGCTGCACTGAAAATTAAGTAAAATGAAATGGGGGTCGGAGGGGTAAGCCTTACACAATGTCTCATACATGGCAGGTGCTCAGCAAATATTGATACTTTCTTTTGGTAGCCGCCTGAGCTAGAATTTAAAACTTTTCCCTGTAATTACACCATTTCTGTAAGTGGTGATATTTGCATTGTCCATCATATAAGTGATTAGTAATTCTACATTGTTTTTCAGTTCTACATTACCAAACATTCTCAGTAAAAATTGCCTCCATTCTTCTCTTAATAAATGTTATGTGCTGGGCATGATGGTGTATGCCTGAAATTCTAGTACTTGGGAGACTGAAACAAGAGGATCACAGGTTCAAAGCCAGTCTCAGCAATTTAGTGAGATTCTCAGCAACCTACCAACACTCTGTCTCAAAATTTAAAATAAAAAAAGGCTGCTGTGTAGATCAGAGATAGAATTCCCCTGGGTTCAATCCCTAGTATCCAAAAGAAAAAAAAAAAAAAGAGTTATGTAAGTTAAAAAGCTTTCTAAAGCCGGGCATGGTGGCTCATGCATGTAATCCTAGTACTTGGGAGACTGAGACAGGAGGATCACAGGTTTGCGGACAGCCTCAGCTACTTAGGCCCTCTGCAACTTAGTGAGACCCTGTTTCATAAAAAAAAGAATAAGAAATAGGACTGGGGGTATAGCTCAGAGGTAGAATGCCCCTAGGTTCAATCCCCAATAATGAAAAAAAAAAAAAGAGCTTTCTAATGATACTTGAAGAGTCGGGAAGGACAGGAATGTTCACATTCCCAACAGGTTCCTTTTTCTGAATTCCCAGCTCAGTAAAGGAAATAAGTTAATTTGTATGCCATCAAAACTGAAAGAGAATAAAAGACTTCCCCTGTCCACTGTTGAGAAATCTCCTTAACTATTCCACCAGGGCTTCCAGAATTCATATTAAGAAGAAAAGGGGGGAAAAAACAATGTTTCCACACATTCCATATCAATAGAAGGATGTTGAAACTGCACTGGTAAACAGAGTAAGGAAACAAAGGCCTCATTAGAAATCAATCATTTTATAATTAACCACACTGGAAGCAGAGGTTATCAGGGGATTTCTCAAGAGACTTTTGAAGACTAAGATTAAATTAGACCAATTATTTACTAAATCTTCTGAAAACATATAGCAAGCCCCCCAAAAAGCATTCTTATATCTTAATATTGCCATGATTGATCTAGGGCTTAATAAAGAGTAAAAGTATGATTTTTTTCTTTTGTACATTAGATTTATTTATTTAGCATATTTCACCCAAGGCAACCAAAATAAAAATTGCTTATATATACAAATCTATATAGTGCTGGGAACTGGAAAAATTCATGTCCCACATTTGTATACACACTAAGCACCAATTATCAGTATGAGGAAATTGATGATTGATAGATAGATAATATGAGAGATGATTAATTGGTATAAAAATATTATTTTTGAACTACTTAAAATATTTAGAAAATGTCTTCTTTACAATGCTGAGATAGCCTATAAATTCTTGCATACTGATGTCATTTTACAGATGATGTAAACAATGCCCAGTAAAATCTTGTGATCTGGCTAAATCATCTAAAGATGTGAAAACTAAAATTGAAATGTTTGGATTTTCTTCCTGAGACAATAAATCCTTGGTGAAAGTTTTTGATCATGAAGATTATATTGTCACTTAAATGTGTTAGGAAGATCATTCAGAAAGTAGTTTGCAGTAGGTAAACTCGTAGGCTAATGAGATAGTCCAAATAAAGAGGTAACTTTTAAAGAGTGGTATTAGATGAAGGAAATACTTCCATCGATATTATATACATATATGAAGTTATCAATGCCAACATCCATGTCATGTATGGGGAATGGAAAAAGTGGGGTGGGATCCAAGGGGAAGCTCGCCCAATGCTGTGCACATGTATGTTCCTATCACTCTGAGCCTCATGATGATGTATGATTACAATGTACCAATAAAAACATATTTTTAAAAAGAGTAGTATTAGATAGGTTCACTTTCACTAAAAGAAATTTTTGTTGGTTTTAGTTTGGTGTCCTTTTTCATTTTTGTTTTGGTTTTCCCCGTACCCCATTAGGAATACCTTTTCTATCTCTTTTCCTTTTGGGGAAATGGGGTGGCTTTTTGTCCAGCTCCTTCCCCGCTGCATACTTAGGAATTTCTGCCTCATGATATTTCATTCTTGCTTTAGATTCCAGGCTCTGGTTCTGGACTTTCTCTGTAACTACTGGAACAGATATTAGGATCAGCCATGCATTCTTATTCATTCCTCCCACCTCTCCACTTAAGTACATACAAGTTTGGGCTCCTCAAAGACGCTGCCTTCATGCACAGCTTTACACCATAAATTCTTGGTAAGATTATTTCCCAATAGAAAAGAGACAAGGAATGTCTACCATCCACCATTCCCAAATGAATCCTGACTTTTAACCCCACAAAGTCATTCAAACTGAGATGAATTTCTTTGCAGTGAGAAATCACAAATCCATAAAATGTACTCTTTTTTAAGATATCCATTCCTGAAGTTCTTGAGAGATAAAGGAAACTGAGTAGGCTTAGAAAAAGCAGAGTTGTGATTTGGCAGTTGCATGTCAGACCTCAGCCTTCTTTTGAAGGCATTCTTTAGAGAAGCTTCGCCTGCCGTGGGGAATATATGTTTTTTCCTTTTTCACTATGAGAATATCCTCCTTCTTTGTGGTATATTTTTCTACTTAAATTAAACTGAAGAAACAGGAACTTTGATGATAAAAGGAAAATACAATGTTTATTTTTATGTGATCAATGAGTAAACCTCCTGTGCTGGTTTCATAAACAGAACAATAAAATGTCACATATTTGACCAGGTTCATTGACTTTGCAAATTGAAAGGCATGTTAAAAACTCTCTACTAGAACTCTTCACTTTTTACATGTAAAAGAGAATACCCTCTCCACTTTATGGGAATAATTTCTTGGTGAACAAAGTATAATAAACTAAAGAATAATCCCAAAGTTCTTTAATAAAAAAATCTAGCAAAGAGGGATTATCTAATATGAAAATGTTCAACAGAAGTATTTTTCACGTACAAATATTTTTCATGTTTACTATATTTCAGCATCTAGTTAACATATCATTTTCATTAACATCAATATAAGGGAAAGCAACATGCTTTAACCATCTGATACTTTTTCAAGGCATTTATCAGACTGATTTTGACCACAAGCATTCTACAATTGAACTACAGTTCCAGCCTCTCACTACTTTCTGTTCACCAGAAAACTAAGCTCCAGGAAGACAGGGTTTTGATTTGTTTATCATTATTAAATAAACAGTGACTAGAAATCGCTATTTCTTGAATTAACTAACTAATGGAGAGTTTAATGTCAGAGCTATTTTTAAACAAACTTTTATCTTGTAATAGTTTGGGGCTTCCTGAAAGTTATGATGGTAGTACAGAGAGTTCTCTTACACCCTTTACCCAGTTTCAGTTTCTCCTAACCTTATCATCTTACATTCCTGGGAATCCAATGCTGGTATGTTGCTGTGAAGTAAGCTGCAGGCCTGTTTTGAATTTTAATTAATTTTTCCACGAGTGTTCTTACTCTATTCCAGTACCCAATCCAAGGCATTACATTGTGTTTAGTTATCATGTCACCTCAGTGACCCCTGTTCTATGATAGTTTCTCCATCTTTCCTTGTTTTTCATGATCTCAAGGGTTTTAGAGGAGTACTGATTGCATTGCAAAGCATCCCTAGAATGGGCTTTGTCTGATGTTTTCCTCATGATTCCACTGGAGTTATGGGTTTGGGGAAAGAGCAGCACAGAAGAGAACTGTCCACTGTCCTTACCACCATGGCAACATGACAAGCTCATGACATCACTGATTGGGATGGTTTGGATTTGCAGTGCCCCCTAGCCCTCATGGAAAATGGGGTAACAATGTTGGAAGTGGGGCTTGGTGGTAATCTCAGAAGTGGATAAATCCATTTTAATGAATTTATCTGCATGGTGTCTGTAGGGTAATGCAGTGTATGGCTGGCTGGAGAAGGTGGGTCCCTGGGGCTGTGACCTTGGGGATTATCTATGGCTCCTTTTCCTCTTATTCTCTCTTGCTTCCGACCTCCATGATGTGAAGAGCAAAGCCTTGTGCTCTCCCTCTCTCTGCTTCCCACCACCACCACCATGCCCTGAGATCCAGATGCTGGCCTCACATGGGCTGAATCACAAAACCATGAGCAAATAAATCTTCCTTCCTCTAAGTTACGTGGTCAGGTCTTTGGATTAGAGCCGTAAAAATGCTGACTCATACACTGATGCTAGCCTTGGCCACATGGCCAGGGTAGTGTTTGCCAAGTTTCTCCTCTATAAAACCACTGCTTTTCCCATTCCCAACTCTACTCTTCAGAAATGAATCAGTAAGTCCAACCATACTCACAGGGAACAAGGATGTATCCATAAAAACTATTTGAAATTCTCCTACCAGGAAGATTTGCTTTTTATTCAATCATCTATGCATATCAGTATGGCTGTGCCTATATATGTGTAATATTTTATATTATAATCTTATATTACATAATTTATTTTGTTACCCAAATTATTCATTCCATCTTTGGGCATTGAGTATTCTTTTAGTTCAACTCCTATGTCTTATTGCAATACGACCATGCTTTAGGGGTTTTTTTTTACCTCATCCTTACTTCTCAGCACTAAAAGATACTGTAGTCTCATCTTGTTATTTCCTCACCCAGTTCTACAATGAGCACATCTACACATGGCCCATTCTTGATGTATTGCTCTGTTGCCTCTCTCTTGAAATCAATGGTTTTGAACAAGGGATCCTTCATTTCCATTTTGTACTGGGCCCCCCAGGCTGTAGCCAGTCATGTCAGGACTATCCTTCAATCACTAACCAAAGCACTGCAAGGACACTGGGTAGAACTGTATACACAGAAGATTATCCTTCTAGCAGAATCTATTTTTAGGGCTATAGCCTCCTGAATCAGACAACTTGGTTCTGCAAAGACTACAGTTCTATAAATTCCTCTCTCCTTGTTTGTCAAGGATGAGGATTGGGTGAAGTAATGTGTTTTATTATTATTTTAATTGTGCAAATTTATGGGGTACAGTATGATAAGTTATATATGTATATAGTATATAATGACCAAATTAGAGTAAATGCTTTCATTTTAAATATTTTTCATTTTTGATTAATTGAATTTTTTGAGGTACAGTGTGCTCTTTCAATACATGCATACAATATGTACTGATAAAATTAGGATAATTAATGTTTCCATTTCCTTATCATTTCTTTGTGATTGGAGCCTCTCAGTACCAATCACAACCCCAAGCAAGGGTTTTTAATCTAAATTTTGCTTTCAAGTCTTTACTTTTCCATAAGAAAAAAAATCTATTTTTTAATTCATCATTATTCTCTAGAACACTAAATAATATGGTTTACTCCAAAAAAGTCAATCTCATTTTTCAATGTCTTTATACTGGAGAAATCATGTTAAAATTTGTTGCAGGTACTTATCATTAGCAAATGATGTAGCCAAATTCCAAAGGGATGCCTTCATAGAGAACATTCCATGTCATATTTGTTCAGAGCTCTTTATAATTAATTTTCAGTTGATAAAGGTAATAAGTAATCTAGATGTTTTATCAAGTTCCATCATCAAAACTTACCCTGCCACAGTCATTTATGCATTGTAACTTTGACTCAGTGGTTTTATTTGTGTATGCCTGTTGCTGACATTGACTTTTGAAAGGAAATTACATTAAGTAATTAATGTGTAACCTTAGACCAGCCCTCTCACCTGCCTCAAAAATTTCAATTTTCTCAAAACATATCAGATTTATAAGTCCTGTGAGATTCTGATCAAGGTTCTATAGGTACAGAAGGTCATTTCATCTCTTTTTCAATTTTTTTTTCATTTTAATATGGCTCTGCATTACTTCCCAGAATAATGACATCAATCCTGTTACTTAGTGAACTCTTATTCCCATTAAAACTGTCATTGAACTTTAGACTTAGTGCTTTTGAAATGATCTCATCTATCCCCTTGATTTTATAGTCCAGAAAACTGAGACCAGATAATTTAAGCAATTGGCTCAAAATCTTGCAGATTTTTTATCAGGAAGCAAAGTCATTTTAAGTGTATTACACTTGTCTGTGTTCTTGTTAAAAAAAACAAAAACAAAAACAAAAAACCTATCTCTTCACAGAAAGACAAATCCCACATATTCTCATTTACATATGGAATCTGAAAGATTGATCAAAGAAGTAGTGATCTGAACAGCGGTTTCCAGAGTCTAGGAAGGATGCATGGGAGGGAGGGATGGAGAGAGAATGGTTAACAGGTACAGAGTGAAGTTGGGAGTAATAACCTTTAGTGTTTTATAGCACCATAGGATAATTGGCAATAATTACTTGAATATTTCAAAATAGAAATATTTTTCAATGTTCCTACTCCAAGAAATGATATGTCCCAAGTGATGGCTCTGCCAACAACCCTGATCTGATCACATGCCAACAACCCTGATCTGATCATCGCATGCTGTATGTATGTGTGTGTGTGTGTATATATATATATATATATATATATATATATATATATATATATATATATATCAAAGTGTTGTACCACATCCCAAAACCATATACAATTACTGTATGCCAATTAAAAATAAAAATTTACTTGCAAAAAAACTTCCCCTTGCTATCTTTCACCAAAATCTGCTCAATATCTCAGAAAATCAAGAGATTCAAATGTGGATGAGAAATTTAGATTTAAAAAAAGAATATTGGTATTGATTTATGATATGTATAAATTCTTGTTCAATCTTAGGTAAAGTTAGGAAAGTAGTATTTTTGAAGTAGGAAAAGTCCCCCATAGATGTGCAGCACTTATAGAACACCACATGTCTATACACCCACACAGTACAAGCACAGTATGAGGCCAGCTGGCTGATGACAACTGCCACACACCTGAAACAGTGCACAGCAGAGTTAGCAAGATTTGAATTTTCTCTCTTCACATCTTCACCATCTCACCAATAGTCTGGATACACATTCATACAAGCAAGTATCGTCCCCCACGCCGGACCCTCAACGGTGAGGCCCCAAAGGAGACGATAACTGAAGGTTGCTGGTTCAAACTTCTCTTTATTACACCTCTCTCTCTCTCTCTCTCTGGGATCGAGGAAGCTACCCAAGCAGTAACAGTAACAGTAATCGTTCTCTTAACCCTGACAGTAACCCTCTCTCTAACCGCAATTGTCTCTCTCACCCCATTCTCGTTCTCCATAGCCGTTCCTCGCAATAGTACCTCTCCAACAGACCCCCAACAACCTCTCTCTCCAGCAACCAACCGACCACCAACAACAACCAACCTACCAACCTCCCAGCAACCAACAACCTCTCCTCCCAAAACCTCTCTCTTCCCTAGGATGTTACCACCTGCAGCCACTCCTGGCACTCTGCCAGGCGCCATCTAGAGGCGAGGTCTCTCTGGCTGGGCTAAGACCCCAACAAGCAAGCTTGTTTTTGTTGTTGTTGTTGTTTTGTTTTGTTTTCATCACCAAAACCAAAATAGCCATGGTACATGGTCTTGAGTTTGTCCTGGAATCCCATACAGCTAACCCTTGCTATAGCAACGAGGCCCAAGGGAATCCATCAAAATCTTTAAAATGCTGCTTTGCACAGGGTATCTCCTCAAAAACCTATTGTTCCCATGATAACATGTTCAGCTCACCCTGGTTCAATGCCTACCCCCCATCTCTAGCTCACCACTTAAGGTCTTACAGTCTAGCATCACAAGGATATGGGCTAAAAAGATACCTTACCTTTACCCAGATCTACTGAATGAGAAACTCTTGGGGAGGGACCCAGCAATCTGTGCCTTAGTAAGGCCTCCAAGTAAGTCTCAGTCACACTAACATTCTAGAAGCCCTGGTCTAGCCTGTATCTCTTTACAGTAATTGTCAGTGGTAATAGGAAAGAGTGGCATAAGGCAATAATAAGAATTTAACAAGACTAAAAGAGTCTAAAACCACTGCTGTAAGGAATTCAATAGGAGCTTAAGAAGGAATTGGATATGTGAGGGGAAAGTCCTGGAATAAAAAAGATTCAATTGAATTTAGATAGTTCATTGAATTGGATTCAAAAAACGTTGCACCCCACCTTGCAGTCTGTGGAGTTAAGTTAGAAATAAGGAATTTATAGAGAGGGGAAAAAGACAAGATAGAGACAAGTATAGTAGATTTACAGTGTGCCAATTTAGCAAAAATTCCCAGGATTCCCTTCCCTGCATGGGACCAGGAGAATTTAGAGCAGAAGAGAGTTCAGGAAGGTCAGTGCAAGGCTCAACTGCTCCTGTGGCTGGGGAGTCCTGTTGCTGACCTGCTGCTCACCTGGTTAGCATGGGCAGCAGCTAAGCATGCATCTTCACCTCCTGCTGTCCCACCTGCTCTGGCTTCTCCAAGTCCTGGGACAAGTGCATGTTTAGCTCTGTGGCAAAGGCTGCCAGCTTCTGCCCAACATGCCCATCAATCAAATGATAGGCTCAGAATCAGCAAGAAATTGATTCAGTGCCAATCTGTCTTCGGGACCAGTTTGTGTTTTCTTCCCTTCCCAGCTGCCTGTCCTGCAAACGTAGGGCTTGGTGGCTCGATATAGAAATGACGGCTTCATATAAATTATGCAATCAGCTCTACAACTGCACAGTCAAATCCCTTTTACAAAGTCCATTTGTAGAATATGTGTGTGTGCTGATATTTATGTACTACGGAATATATATGTATTTCAGAGAACCCTGTACCAGTCAGGGTTCTCTTTCAGAGAACCCTGACTGGTACAGGTAGTTTGAAACCTGGAAATGGGATGCTACTGTAACAGAAATTAAAGACAAAGAAGTGACTAGGGATGAGACAGCAGGCAGAACTGAAAGGACTTCAAAAAAAGTGCTAGTGAACTGGTGATATGCTTCAAGGAGGTTTTCAATGAATGCTTGAAAGAAAGTGAGTGAACAGTGAATAAACTGTGGCACATCCAGACAATGGAGTATTATTCAGGGCTAGAAAGAAATGAGCTATCACGTCATGAAAAGGCATGCAGGAAACTTCAATGTATATTACAGAATGAGGCTGGGTGCAGTGGTGCACACCTTGGAGGCTAAAACAGGAGGACCTCAGGTTCGAGACCAGCCTAAGGAACTTAGCAAGATCCTGTTTCACAGTAAAAAATAAAAAGGGTTGAGAGTGTAGCTTGTAGGTAGAGTGCTCCTGGATTCAATTCCCAGTACTCAAAAAAATGTAGACTACCAAACGATAAAGTCAATCTAAAATAGCTACCTACTGTATGATTCTAACTATATGACATTGTAAAAAAGGAAACACTATGGAGACAGTGGGGGAAAAAAATCAGTGTTTGCCAGGGATTAGAGGAGAAGGAAGGATGAATTGGCAGAGGGCAGTGGATGGGCAGTGCAAGGGAGTGAAATACTCTGTGTGATACTATAATGATGGATGCATGTCATCATCAACTTGCCCAGACCCACCAAGAGTGAGCCTGCTGTAAACTGTGGAGTCTTTCTGATAATGAGGCATCCAGGGGGGACTTGCTATACAAAGGCACCACTCTGCTGCAGGAAGCTGATGAGGGAGGGGCAGGCAGGGTCAACATGTGTGGGGGATAGTGGTAAATGCAAACTCTACTTCCCTGTTCTTCTATTTTGCTTTGAACCTAAAACACATCTAAAAAGTAAATAGCAGTATTGCTGATTTCAGGAATGGGCAGAGTAAAAAATGTATCTAAAGAATTAGATGAGCAGCCGGGCGTGGTGGCGCACGCTTGTAATCCCAGCATTCGGGAGGCTGAGACCGGAGGATCCGGGTTCGCGGCCAGCCTCAGCTACCTAGTGAGGCACTCCGCAACTTAGTGAGACTCGGTTTCAAAATAAAGAATAAAAAATAGGGCTGGGGGTATAGCTCGGAGGTAGAATGCCCCTGAGTTCAATCCCCAGT